>SNQJ01S0037884.1:49063-61854 GCA_010110895.2 Picea sitchensis
AAAAAGTAAACATATAAATGGATGTCTTTATAACAACTCGGAAGTTAATGGATGAAATCAGAGCCATTCATTTATTGTGACGACTAAGAATATTCTAGACATATTTAATCTCGTCCATAAAAAACGTATTAAAAACTAAAAACCTATTAAATGTACCCATTGTCAATAAGTGTACGCCTTTCGACCTAAAGATATTGATAAACTCATATATTTACCTCCATAGGCTTATACAAATTCAAATTTTTGAATTTAACTATTCTGTTAGAGAAATGGGGCACAACTATAAATATGGATCCGAAATCCACAGATATACTGGGTATACAATTGGCTTCAGCGAGCTGCGAGATACCAAAATCCATTTCGCTTGTCCTGCATTTCGACGGGCGCGACAGTTGGGCGACCGACAATTGGGCGGCAGTTGTAACTGTGCTTTAACTAACAAATTGAAACTGTGTTTTGAAGGAAGCAATGGAAAGAGTGTCATTTTTCAATCTGGGAATCCTAATGAATTCCCTAGTCTGTCATCGTGTTCAAGAGGTCGCAGATGCAACGAGGAGGCGTTGGCATTGGCAGCAATAAAGCGGCTCCCCACAGACGATCGTCTCAGATCTTACATACTGAACGATCTTGTAAACAATCAATCAATTGCATCCAGTCATAGCCAGATCGACGTCGCAAATATTCCTCCTAAATTTCCAAAGTTACTCATTAAGAGACTCGTGAGAGTAACGAACCAAGATAATCCATTCTTTCGGCTAAAACTTTATCAAAGACTCAACATGTTCTAACATTTACTTCAATTTATTATACCCATTTATATATAAAACACGTCATCATCTTGTGCTTGTGCTACTAAGAGTGGGAATTGTCATACTTAACATTGAGATCTGTTTCTAGGAATTGAATGTTTCTCGCAATGTTTATGTTGGGAGTCGAGCACTGCCAACACTAATTAACTGGACGCCCAATATGGTCGAGCTAATATGTTTGAAATTTCAATTTCGTAGGTTTATTTGCTTTTAACTGATATTTATCACGTGTCTTCAGTTGGTCAGCCTGCACGTCATGTAACAATTGAGTAATGGTCGATATTTTGCACATATAGAGTTATGAGATAGAGTTATGAGGTGGTTCTCTAGAAAGGGATATTTGTCCACCCATGTGACATTAATATTATAATATAAACAAAAATCAATACAATGTTACAATAACCTTATAACCTTATAGTGTGAAATTAATATAAGTGAACTTAATAACATTAATATAATTGTAACATATAATTATTCATATATTAATTGTAATTATTTGAATATATGTTTATGTGTTCATAGGTTACTATAAATAACCACATTAATAATATTAATGTGTTCATATACACCCATAAGCATATATTTAACATATACAAATATATCATCAAAGTATCATCTATGATTGCGTTCAATCTATCATGAGCATATAAACATAGGAAACATTAGATCAACAACATCACATCAAATACACAGTACACCATAATTTATGTGGAAACTCAAATAGGAGAAACCAAAAAATGTTTTCTTATATATCAAAAGAATACATTCATTTAAAGAACCAACTTCCCAAATCTTCAGCTGTAATTGGAAGGAGGCTATGAACCCGTATTTACAGGCTCCAACCTGAATGAAGCTATAACTCCCTGAATTCTTTGGCTCCAACCAGAAAGAGGCTCCAACCTGAAGGAAGCTCCAACTCCCTGTGTTCTCCAACACCAACCAGAAAGACGCTACAACCCACTTTCCTTGCCCCATCCTGCCGTCCTAAAGTATAAGTGTAGACCAATTGTCACTACCGCAATCATTGTCATTGTCACTGCCACTTTCACTATCACTATCATTGTCACATCAACCTATAATATTGAAACTTGTATCCAACCTGTCACATCAACCTATCATTGATCAACTTGTCTAACCTGCCACTATCACCAATACTCAATCATATCCTCTCACATGGATCATATACCAAGGAGACCTCTCAACTAGATTTCCAACATCACCAACACATGCCTCTACCAAACATGTACCAAGATCACCAACATACCATCACAAGTGTTATAACCATAAAATTCCCTACTAATGCATACATGGCATTGGCCTTTCTACTTGCACAATTTGTCAATTCATTGTTGAGGAACTCTATTTAAAAAACCATTTTTTGGAGCATATACGTGCCCTGCTACAGTACTGACCACGTACATACGCATACTGCATGATATACAACCAGTGTACATACACTAGATGCATATTAAACATCTCCCATTTACCTCCAAAAGTTGTAAAAAATAAAAGTTGCAAAGAATTCGGTGGAATTTACCGGCTATTGGAGGTTTCCCAACCAATTAACCTATTGTAGCCCATCCCCAAACCGAATAAATATCATTTTTTCATATAAAATGATGTCTTGGGGCCTCATTCCAGAATTAAGCATTAGAATGGTGAAACTCTACCCAAATCCCTTTGCTTCCTTGCCAAAGTATTTGCATCTTTTTTTGAGTTCTTTCCTCAACATTCCCTCTCTAGCCCTTTTCTCCCATACAATCCCTTTCCTTCCCTTGAAGTGATCAAGCTGGTTGTGAGAGAATGCATTTGGAAGGTGAACTTGGAGCGATGTCAAGAGGAGCCCGGACTAGGTTTGTGAAGTGTCGGCCTACAAAGGTTGTAATTTCCAATCTTTGAATATTGAATAAAATAATCTCTTTTCCCTGTCCCAAATGATGATTTTATGTCTTTTCTTTAATTTATGCATAAAAATTTACATATAACCTTAATTGATGAATAGAAATAGTATGTTTGTAGCATTGTTTTCCTAGTTGTGGATGTAGGTTAGCTTTGGGAGGAGACTTGTAGCCTTGGAAGCTACAAAGCTTGAGGAGATCAGCACCAAACGTTGGATTAAAGGTACAGATTTTGACTTACTCTTTCATTGCTTTATGTTCATCTATTTTGGAATGTTTGGGGTAGTGTAGGAATTAGGTTATCTTTTAAGGGAGTTCGTAGCTTGGTCTATACTTAGAAACCTGATATAGTTATAGGCGGGTTTTCCCGCTAGAAACAAGATATGTGTCTCACCCATGTACCAAAGCATGTAACAAACTATAAACCTATACCATACCAATCATCAATTGTATACCACAACAAGTGCATCAATCATTCATCAACACATATACCAAACCATGCATAAGCCATGCACCACAATTGTGCCAAATCATGCACCAACACTTGTACCAAGTCGTGCATCAATCATGCACCATATCTTGTACTGTATGCCTCAACCATCAACCATGTACATCAAAACCATACCAAGAACCAATCATGTACCATACCATGTATCAACCATGTACATAAAAAAATTACATCAACACATGTACCATACCATGTACCAACAATGTATCTCAACCATATACCATATCACTCAATCATGCCATACACCATATACCATAGGATATATCAAGAAAGTACTATCAATGGTGTTCCTCAACCAAGTACCAACATCTCCAAGCGATGTATCTCATACATGTGTCATCATATACCAAATGTAATCCTCAACAATGTATCAATACCAATGAAAACCATACACCATGTGCCAATGCTTCAAGAGTATACCAAGAATAAGACTCAAGCATATAGCATCATCACCATGTAACCAAACCAGATACCAAGATATCAATACAACCAAGATGTACTACTAGTCAATATACTATACTAGTATCACAAAGATGTGTGATGCATCAATAAGACATGCCTCTCAAGCATGTACCCTATCATCAACAAGCATGTGATATAATCACATAAGTATACATGTGACCTGTAAATGACCTACTATAATGTAAAAATTACTTGTAACTCTTCCACAACCTTCAACAACCCGAAACCAACATTTCACCCAAATTTTCCTTAGCCTCGTGGGACTAAGACTCCCTGTCACGTGCGGCCTCATGTGACGTCTTTTAGGAAACCCATGAGGGTTCCTCACATGACGCCCTCAAGATGACCCATGAGGGCCTGCTAAATTAGGGTTATGCAGAAACCCTAGCACTCTGCCACGTCAAAACTTTTTCTCTTTCCTCCCACTTTCTCCACTGCCTCAAACTTGTCGTTAGATTCACCAATAGACTAAAATACTAGACCATAAAATTCTCAGAAGATAGATATTCAATGTAATTTTGTGTGTAAAATGAGAGACTCCTTGAGGTATTTATATAATTTTTCATAGTAATCTCTTTCCTTAATCTTAGGGCTTCTAGTACTTTCTTGTCACAACAATTTTACCCATTCATTAATTGACTTGTAACCTATTAGGGACTTCTTGACCATTATTCCAAGCTTCCGACTTAACAAGGGAATATCTCCCTAATCGTAAGGAACCACGTGGAATACCACCTATCACTAGAAACAACATGACAAGGAATATCCATCTATGAGTGTATTACCTACATTTACACCATCTTTCATGTCCATATTCCTCAACCAAGTTCGGGTACTATAACCACACCTTTGGGGCTTCATGTAGACTTCATCAAATGCACCCATCAAATATGTTGACATCAACCATTCCATCAATGAAAATCAACTCACTATCAATGTCAACCATATCTTTATGGATTCTGAACTTCTCCAAGGGTTGACCTCAATCTCCAAGGGTTTACATCAATGACAACCAATTGTCCAAACCAACTGTCCAACAAGTAATTTATCTCAATCTATATTCTTTGTCTTTTTTCTTACACTAACACACTTTCTCATATTTTCATATAGATCATATGGAAATGGACCATTCAAAACATTAACCCAACACGAGATATTGCACTAAAAGTGAGATCTTGAGGAATTTTAGAGCTCTCGAGTTTTTCACATTTTGTATATCTTAATATTATAATGGCTTTGAAATGCAAATATTAATGGATAAATCACACCTCACCAAACAAAGTATAGGACTTCAACTTATAATATTTGTTTTGAGATTGGTTTTCAGTACATTATTGCTAAATTCATTTCACTTGATAATTTGCACTATCTCACACTTGAAATCAATATATAGGATCAATTTATTTCATATTATTTCTTCAATTAATTAATACACTGAATCATTTTTCATAGTATTATCACTAAAATCAATGCACCCTATTGTTTAATTTTATATGTTATATCACTGTCATTCAAAGCAATGCACCTTATTGTTTTATGTTATATTATTGTTAAAATGAATACAACTACCTGATTATGCTAAATCATTTTTCATTGTATCGTCACATAAATCAATGCATTTTTTTGCATTATTTTATTATTGAAATCAATGCAACTAATTGCTCTAAATCATTTATCATTGTGTCATCACTAAAATCAATGCATTGCATTGTTTTTCATTATATCATTACTGAAATCATAGAAACTAATTTCTCTAAATAATTTGTCAACGTACCATCTCTAAAATAAATGCACCATATTGTTTTATATTGTTAAAATCATTCCAAGTCCCTTATTTCTCTAAAAAAAAAAATCAATATCATCATTGAAATTAATATTCCCTATTGTTTTGTGATATATGACTCAATTCAACATGCCCTGTTGGTTTGTGTTATATCATTACTAAAATAAATGCATATATTCAATGATTGACATTTCATTCTATTTTAGTTTGCATGATTGGAACATTTCAATAGCACAAACCCAAACCTCTTGAATTTTGAAACATGACTCATTTTCATAACCTATTAAAGCATAATTATGTATCTTGAGAACTATTTCATCATCTTCATATTGAACTATTACATAATCCGGATTATTTTCAGAATGAAATGAAAGAAGAGATTTTACAATGAAATACCCATAAAAATTTCCAAAAATAGAGAAATACAACAATACATGATTTCTATTGATGAAAGAAATGTACAGAGACTGTAAAAATACAGAGCGCAAGACTCGCTACAATGGTGACAGCTTTATCTCTGAGAAGAGATGTGCTGCCTATGCCCATTCATAAGAAGATCATCACAATGAGGCTGTAAAGACATTTTTTATGATAAATATGAATGACAAAACCCTAGAAATCCCAAAACCTAACCCTAGGAGATGAAGCACCAAAAGTCATGTGGGCCCCGTTGGGGTAAGTTTGTTCATTAACTTTTTGGGATCATAACTTTTGCATACGATCTATGTTTTAGGCATGTGATAACCTGTTGAAAAGGTCTTTTCGAGAAATACAGATTATGTTGTCAAACTCTAACTATGTCTACATTTTGACTGTGGCAAGCTAAGAAAACATTTTTAAGGGCCCCAAAATAGCCCTGGAAGTACAAAAAGATGTATTGAGATGAAAACTTCCAAAATAAGTCAGTTGGAATAGGTGGGCGGCCACAAATATCCACCTGCATGTTGTGTAGGGATTCAGGATAGCCCCAGAAGCACATAACACATAATTACAAACAAATGTCCCCATTACATATCCACCACTATCCACCTAGATCAATCCTTCCCCCTTACAAAGCAATAGTCTCCATTGCATTGAGTGTCCGAGGAAGAGGGGAAAGGATTTTTTGAATCTAAATCTTGGTGAGTTGCGTGCCTTGTTGGAGAAGTTGCACTTCTTGGTATGTGGAAAGCTATCATGAACGTGTTTCTTGTGGGGTTGAATCTGTTCCACCAACATGTTGCCTCTAGGATTGATGAGGCATTATGTAGGCACCATTATACGTGAAGAAACAATATTTTCTTTCTCTTCGACAATTTGTTTATGCTGGATAGAAGGTGTTGAGGCAACAATGGTTGTAGTGGCCTTCTGTGCATCCTTTGAGCAGACTATGAAGAGTATGAATTTTTCAGTATGAGATATTACCCTTCGACACTGTTTTTGTGGAAAAATAGTCGAAACTACCTATGGTATCCTGTAGAGATGACTCCCTAGAGTAATAATGACACTACAAGGTTGAGATTTATAAAAAACATGACGTTTCCACATATATGGTTGTCCCAAAACAATGTCACATACATTGAGAGGTGAAACATCACACACTACCTCATCCTTGAAGGGTTGGATTCCATAGGATAGGCCACACTATTGGATGACACAAAGATCTCATCCCTAGTGAATCCACCCTATGCTGTATGGTTGTAGGTGTGGTGTTTTCGACAACCCCAACTATTTGACAATCTCAGTTGAGATGAGGTTCTTCTGGATTCTATTATCACAATGAAATGCAATGGGGTCCCCTTTAACCACATCTGTGAATAGAAGAGTCACTCCCCCTCTTTAGGATCTACCGGTTCTTCTGCTTTCTGCCATCATAATGAAATGAAATGGGGTCCCCTTTACCCATTTCTGTGAATGGAAGAGGCACTCCCCCTCTTCCGGATCTACTGGTTCTTCTGGTTGAATTATTTCGGTCATGATAGTAGCAGTGGGGTCTTTGTCGATGATTTGTTTGTTTTCAATATATTATGGATCATATTTAGAATTAGGGTTCAACTCCTTGTCTTTGACCTTGGCTACCAATGACTGTTTCAAGTGACATTCATCGGTGTTCTGATAGGGGCTTTTGTGGAAGTCGCACCACTTCCCAATGTCATTATTCATCTTTCCCTTACCCTTCTTGTCTTGTGTCTTGGACTGGTTGTTTGGAGGCTATTGGCTAGGGCCATATTTACCATGCTTTGGTTTTTTCGGATTTGTAGACCCGAAGTGGTACCTGAATTTCTGCTCGATTTTGACAACAAATCGATAGGCAGACCCCAATGATGATATGTTTAGGAAATCCATTTTGGTTTGGATGTACCTATGTAGAGCCCCATGATATTTCAAAAGAAGATGTCGCTCTAATTCTTTGATACCCAACTTGGTGCGCAAGGTATGGAAAGAATTTGTGAACTACGACACTTTTTTCCTCTTCTCTTGCTGCATTGTGGTCCATCTCATGTACTTGTCTTCATAGTTATCAAACAGGTAGTATTGTTCCTTGACCACATCCACAAAGACATTCCAAGTGGGCTCGGCCCTAGATATTCTAGAGCCCTCTGTGGAACGTTGATCCCAGTAAGTTTCCCACTAATGTTTGACATGGAGGAGAGCCTTGAAGAGTGCGAAGGTGATCGTTTCCCTGTCAGAAAAATTGTGAACAGAGAAATAACCTTCTAGAAGATTAAACCATTTTTTTAAGGCATCTGCATCTATCTCACCTTCAAATATGGGAATATAAAAATTAACTTGTACCTTGAGGGAGAGGTTCCTCCAAATTGGTCTCTTGATGAAGATGCACTTTTTTCTATCGACATGCATTGAAGGATGTGTGCAAAATTATCTGTTGCACGAAAGGTTTCTTAAAAAATAGGTTAATAGAATTTTTTGCTCCGTCGTTTTTCTTTTCTACTGCCATAGAGGGTTTCTTGGGCATGCGAGAGTGATTGTCCTCAAGAGAGACAAGCTCGATACCCAAATTTCTATACTCAGACCTCATCGGGGACATGCACTAGAAAATGATCAAGAGAAACATGCTCTAATACCAATCATCTAGATTATTTTTGGAATGAAATGAAAGAGTAGATATTACAATGAAATACCCATAAAAATTTCCAGAAACATATAAATACATCAATATGTGTTTTCTATTAATGAAAGCAATGTATAGAGACTGTAAGAACACATATTGCACTACTCACTAGAATGGTGAAATCTTTATCTCTGAGAAGAGATGTAAGGAATACACTCATTCGTAAGACGATGATCACAATGAGGCTCTAAAGGCCTTTTTTAATGATAAAAATGAATTCCAAAACCATAGACATCCAAAAACCTAACCCTAGGAGATGAAGTGCTAAAATTCATGTGGGCCCTGTTGGGGTAAGTTAGTACATTAACTTCCCGAGTTCGTAACTTTTGCATACGATCTCTATTTTAGGTGTATGATAGCTCATTGGAAAGGTATTTTCGAGAACTACACATTTTCCAATCAAACTTTAACTCTGACTACAATTTGAGTATGTAAATCCAAGAAAACACTACTTAGGGCCTCAAAATGACTCTAGAAGTACAGAAATATGTACTGTCATGAAAAATTCCAAAATAAGCCAGTTAGAATAGGTGGGCAACCACCAATATCCACCTTGATATTGTGTAGGGCTTCAAGACAGCCCTAGAAGTGAAGAACCCACAATTACAAAGAAATGTCCCCATTACATAGAAATGTGTTGAACTGAAAACTGTCAAGATGAGGCAACTGGAATTTGGAACAGGTGGGTGGCCACCACTATCCACCTGGACCAATTATCTCAATATTATATTCAATCCCAACATAATTTTTTTTATTTTGCATTTGAAATAATTTGAAAATGTATGGATGTCCAAAACCTCACTATTGTCATATTAGACTCATTAAAAAGTAATCTTATATATTTATATTATACATAAAACATATGCAACATCTCTTGCTAAATTTGAAGTCTAAAGAGAAAGTTGGTCCTCTAACATAGGTTTCATATTGATGTGGATTCAATATTCATCTTTATAATTATTTAGGAATATTATTTTAATTTGTAATAATTATTTAAAATATATATTTTTTTACAAAAATTGGAGGATTATATTCATTAAAAAGGTGTGGTTGAATCCACTTGATACAGAAAGGAAATGTTAGTTTCTTCCATGTCTACTTCTTCTCATACAACATCCCTCCATAAAGACGGTATACATCTAGTACTTAACAAATTTCTACTATTACTTCTAAATTGATAAGTGTATATTCGGTAGTAAATACCATTAATACATATAATTAAACAAAAAATTGACCCAAATCAATCATTTGAGCGTAACTAAATTCCATGTCCATGCTACATACCATCCTGACCTAGAGGTTCCTAACCATTCGGGGAAGCCGCATGGATGTTGAGATCTTGGATTTGAGCTGCGACCATCACTGTTGCTACTCCCACATGTCTAGATAAAGGTGAATACACATTGGACTCCTCCCTTTGTTTTAATTGCCACTTCATTTCTTCATTTTGGGTACTCAATACATCAAATTCATCCTGAAATTTCCCTATTAATGTCCGATGTTGAACCAAAGTGTCCAATGCAAACAACATGGTTGAGCTGAAGGAGAAAATACGAACGAATAGACATTGTCAGTCTTCTATTTCGGCTAGGTCCAACTCTAGTTGTTGTGTGCTATCTTTTTCCTCCATCCAGAAATGAAGATAAACCAAAGTATGCCACCTCACACATGTCAAACCTCTCCCTGCTACTAAGTGCACCACTACTTGGAAATTGACTACCACTGAAATGAAGGTGAGATGATGCACTGATGCCAACCCAGAATCAAGTCCATACCCATAAAACTGTTGGCAAATTCAGTTAACAGATAGAGAATGCTTGTCATATAGCGAATGCTTGTCATTGATGTCAACAATGAAGATGACATGAGAACAACAAGTTTGTAATCGACAGGAAAACATAAGATAAGTTCAGAGAGGTGAATGATCGAAAGCAGTGAATGATCAAAGGAAATGAATGAGCAAAAGTCTAAGAAGAATGCGAATGATCGAAGGCAGTGAATGAGCAAAAGTTTGAGAAGAATCTCTTGAGAAGAAGAATCTCTGATCGTTGAAGAGGGAGACAGATCTTAGCTGTCATATCTGAGTGTAGGGTCCGACCATCGTTGGATTGAGGAGAATCTGCACGGTCTTTAAAGTGCAAGGAGAAGTGGGCATACTCAAAATATGCAAAATATCGATGAAATCTGAGCCGCCAGATCAAGCTTTGATCTGGATCGTTAATTCCAGTCAGTATCGGGGATCGGGACTTTGAAGTGACAAGAACACTTGACATCAAGAATCCCGATTTCGTGATATGTGATATCGCGATTCAATCGCATCCATTGAACCGATAATGAGATCTAGACCGTTGATTTTCTTCATGGAGTATCGGGGATCGGGACTTTGAAGTGACAAGAACACTTGACATCAAGGACCCCGAAGTCACGATATGCGAATTCACGATTTAGTTGCAACCGCTGAATAAGAGATCAAATATGGACCATTGATTTAACTCCTTATCAGAGTTTCACGAATCGGGACTTTAAAAGGTAAAGAACATAATGCCAATTTTGCGATATGCGAAATCGCGATTGAATTTGAACCGTCAGATCAAGAAATGATCTGGACCGTTGATCTGACTTCTTCACGGAGTTTCGGGGATCAGGATTTGTATGTAAGAAAAACTATGAACGCCAAGAATGCTGAAATCGCGATGTGTGAAATTTCGATTGGATCTGAACCATTGGATCAAGTATTGATCGGAGGGTTACTGTTCTCTCTCACAATTAACTACTGAGTTTGGATTCTGTTAGCAAAACAGACTCATGATTGCAAATCAGTTAGCGTTTCAGTTGGCCTTTTAGTTTCTTAGACAGTTGTCGTCTTTTTTCCTAAGGAGTTGGGAAGTTGAACCGTCATGTTCATGTGTATAAAAGAAGATGAAATGGACTGTGTCCGAGTTAGTGGTTCTGTAAGTGAAAAAGAATGAAACTGGAAGAATAGAGAAGAAGAGGATGCGCAGGAGGAGGTTGAGGATATGAGAAGTGTGAGATGAAATGCAGAGGAGAATAACAGAATGAGTTGAAGAAGAGAAGAATGAGAGCATGAGTTGATGCAGAGCATACCTGCTGAACAGGCAGAGGAAGAGAAGAGCAACAGAACAACGTGTAGAAGGCCAGATTTGCAGAACAAAGAAAGATTGGTAAGAACTGATTTATCTGTAAAGTTGAATGTTTATTTAGCCATTTATATTCCAGGGAGGTTGGGAGGTGCTCGGGAGGACTGTTGTCCTCAAAGGTTCAAGTGGGAGCTTGAACAACATGAAGTTGTAGCTTCCATCTGGTTGCAGCCAAAGAAACCAGGGTGGCAGGGTGGTGCTAGGGAGAACAAGTGTTCTCTGTTATACAGGTTGGAATCTGTGTAACGGGAAGTTGGTGCTTCCATCCAGTTGGTGCTGGAACATTCAGGAAGTTGGTGCTTCCTTCCAGTTGGTGCTGGAATATTCAGGGAGTTGGCGCTTCCTTCTAGTGGGTGCTAGAGAAACCAGAGAGTTGGTTCTCTCAAACAAGTTGAAGCTTGTAAAACAGAGGTTGCAGCCTCACATTGATTTGGTGCTCAATTATAGATGATGTACAGAACTTAAAAGACTGCCTATCATTTTGAAGAAGAAGAGGTTTTCTCCCTTTATGGGTTTCCTCGTGAAAAATTTGCCTCTGTGTATACTATATGTGTGACTTTTGCTCTTTACCTTTACTGTCTAGATGATGTATACTGTTGATGACCACATGAAGAAAGATTAATAATATTTTAACAGACTTAAAATTGTTAAAGCTCACTTACAACTGATTCACCCCCCCTCTCAGTTGTATTAATAATTTCAACAATTGGTATCAGAGCGGGTTCCTTTTATTTAAAGGTAGATATGTAAGCTTAAACATGACAAGTCATGAAGGGAATTCAGCCTCTAAGCCCCCTCTATTTGATGGAACAAATTTTGCCTTCTGGAATATTAGAATGAGAACATATTTAATGGCCTTAGGTGCTAATGTTTGGGATGTAGTAGAGACTGGATATACAAAGCCTCTTGTGCTAGCCAACAAGGATGATAAGTTAGAGTTTAGTTTTAACGCTAAGGGGATGAATGCTATCTTGAATGGACTTCTTGAAGCTGAGTTTGTAAAGGTGATGCATCTTGATACTACCAAAGGAATGTGGGATAAACTTATTAACAATTATGAA
>SNQJ01S0037884.1:73043-96897 GCA_010110895.2 Picea sitchensis
GAACAGGAGAGGATCCCTTCCATAATAGGATCCATTGTATGGTGTTGCCCTACCTCAAGGGTTTGGTAATAATAAAGTGTTGTTTCTTCTATCTTGCTTAGTGCATCTATTGTGTATTCAGTATTTGTGTTTATTATATTGGTAGATCTATTCAGGTACTTAACACAGTATATGAGACGTGAATCCAAACTAATAATGAAGCTACTTTTCCACGGGTAAGCAGGTCGATAAAGGTTATTCAACATTTATAACTAAAAAAATAGAAGGTAAATGACTTGTAATGCATGAAACTGAAATTAGTTAATTCTTCAATTGGAACATAAATGAAAAACAAGAATCATCAACCATATTAATTATGGGAAAGAACCAAACCCTTAGGCATAATCACTATGCATGGCTGATTCGTTTCATAAAGGGGTTATACATCCAATAATGAGATTCAATTCTAGAACACAATAACTATGATAGCCAGAGAAGAAATCCAAATTTATATTATACAGAGGAGAATACTTCAGAGTCCCTAAACCCCCAACAGATTAAATACACACGATATAATGAGCATTGTATTTTTTTTAACAATCAATGGTCTAGTTACCAAAGTCCAACCATGTGCACACTGTGTGATGGTTCTGTATACCAGAGAACACTTTATACAATTCGGAGCATACCCCATACCACGAAACCTGGAATTAACCTCTCAGACTTTAGGATGAAACAGAGCCCGGACCAATGGGGTTTGAATCTCGAAAAATAACTTAGATACTGTGTAGGAATCCAAATACCTTTTGATGGAGCAAGGAGGGTGTCCCCATGCTTCGGCATGCCTACACCTACACAGAATTAACGAGAAGCATTAAAACAACAACCAAACGGGATAATGTATCTAAGTTACAAAATAGAAAATGACTAGAACATGGCCCGTTGAATACTTAAATGAAGCAGAGGATGTATGCCTCCTGTCGCCGTGCTACATCACTGTATCGAAAGGGGAAGGAGTTTTCGTGACTCCCTTATGGGTACCCTCGCACAAACAGGGGCCCATCATTAATAATAGATACCGGTGTATAATACGAAGAGATATTACAGGAATAACAAAAAAAAAAGAGGCGAAAATGATGCATGGTAAACATAAAATTTCATATTTCCAACTTAAACAGAGGAGATTAAACACGTTCGGCCAATGGGAAGAACTTCGCTTCTAAATCAATGCTACCAGTTAACACTAAAGTCAACCACAGAAGACTAGGAAACAATAACAAGGCTTTAATGGACTATCCAACGGGGAAGACAGGAGATAATAACAAGATTTTAACTGAACCAGGAAGAAAAATAACAAGGGTGTAATGGACCATCCAACAGAGGAGAAGAAAGAATAATAGCAAGGTGTTTAACCGAATAATTTCTTGACTTTCATGATAGACATTGTGATACAGGTAATGGCTCGGTCCCGACAAGTCGTATGGTGCAGTAACAGGGATAAATTAGAGTAGGAGAGTCAAAACCCTTACCCAAACAGAACCCGACTCCCTCTTTCTAACACAGTACCCTGGAAATAAGACGTGGACATTATCAAACAACAGAGGTGTGCACAGAATCACAGACAAGGTAGAATGTTTGTTTAAAAATGTAAATAAAAGGAGAGTCGAAGGTAAACATACCACACAGAACAGCTATCGGGAAGCACCACCAAGAACCTCCACACATTTGGCACAGAGATTGAACCATGTACCCCGGCCATGAGGCTTGAGCCAACAAAGGCCTTGGTCTGTGACATTTTCCACAAAAATCTTAACCAGGGTGCGAACGGAAGAGCCTGGGACGGTGAACCCTCTCTCACCCAAACCAAAAGCCGAATGAGGGTGAAAGGCATAGGAGTAATCTCCGAATGGAGAAAAAGGAGAGAAGGAGCTCGTACATAGACCATGTGATTATGGGGAAGGTGTGAACGTTTCCTTTGAAGCATGCCAGTCAAGCTCTGTGTTGAATATAAATTTTCCCAGGTGTATTAAATGTGCAAACAGGCCTTTAAGGCATAGTTCCTTCCACCTGTATCGGTAGCTAAGGGCATTGATGGCGAGGCAACTCGATAAAGGTCTCACTACACTGTTAAGTGTCGAATCCAACTACCCTAAATTAAACACCAAGATGGTTGGCTTTGTCATTACCTAATGAGTTGTGTGCAAACGCTCATAACCCGAACCTCTAATAGATTAACCCTCTGTGCACTATAGATTCACGGTGTAATTGTTTTAGTGGCCGAAGTTAAACCACTTTGCCTATGTTTCTGAATAAGGTTAATTTCTCTTTGTAGGTTGTATACTACTACTTACACGTATGGGATTCGACTTCTATAGGTCTGACACCCCTAACCTTGCAACATAGGATAGCGAGACTCTAAGTGGCTACAACTACATGTCTCAGAGTGGCTTAGGATTAAGATAGTGGATAGTATTGAGTTACCATGAGACTATTGGTCCCTAATTATGGACATGTGGTCGTATGCAACACTGTACCAAAAGAAGTTGTGACCCTATGTTAATAATATAGAGGAGCGAAAGCAGTAAGATGAATGTACCTTAGGATAGCGAAGTGATTGAACAACCTCAAGGATACAAAATCAACTCAATGTTCCCAAACAATTTTTTTTTTTTTTTTATGTGAATTTTGAGGTACATTACATATGGTATCAAAGAAAAAAGGTGACAACACTGGACTTGAACAGGGCCACAATAGTTGTTTAGTATAGATATATTTCGACTTATGAAAAACTAACAAAATCTGATGGCTACAAACAAAAAGCTATTTCTGTTTTGTTAATTATGGCAGCTCAGGACGATGCAGAGATTAGGATGGGAGAAAACCCGCAGCAGGGACCCCCTGGAGATACAAGACAAAACAGTGACAGAATGTCACCCATGGAAGTGTTAGAAACAATGAGGAACCATATTGTTGAATTACAAATTTTCAAAGCGGACAATGAAAAACTGAAAAAAGCAGAACAAGAACAACAAGAGATAAATGAAGTCCTGCTACACAATATAGTGACCAAGAAAAACCCAAAGGACGATAACCACAAGGAAGAATTCGGCAAAAGGGCTTCCAAGAACTCCGGGGTGGAAACAAAAAAAGGAGATAGTTCGTTAGAAGGAACACCTTCAGCTGAGGGAAAAACTAAATCTGACAAAAAAAAAAACAAGTAGACTACCTCGAAGGAGAATTTAAAAATATTAAACCACTTACCTCTGATGGAGAATCCAAGACAGGAGAGGAAGCTGAAGCATGGTTGTTGGACATCAAAAAATACTTCCGGATTTTGAGTTCAACTTAGACGGTCAATGTATAAAGACTGATCTGAACATCCTACCATTAGGATCTTACGATATGATTATTGGGATGGACTGGTTGGAACGACACAAAGAAATATTAAATTGCTATACAAAGATGCTTAGCTATAAGGATGATTTTGACACTACCTGGACAACCCAAGGTAGATCGAAACCAATATCAGTTAGACAAATTTCAGCGATGCAACTAAAGAAATGTATGAGAAAGGGATGCCATGTGTATGGCATCCAAGTCATGAATCTAACAATAAAGGGGGATAATCCAAAGTTGGAAGACTTTGTTGTCCTACGTGATTTCAAAGACATGTTTGTGGATGAGATACCAGAATTATCCCCTAGAAGGGAAATAGACTTCTCCATAGATCTGTTACCCGGTTTCGCTCCTATCTCAAAGGTGCATTACCAGATGAGTCTACTGGAACTGACAGAATTAAAAATATAATTACAGGAGTTGTCAAACAAAGAGTATATTAGACCGAGTGTCTCACCTTGGGGAGCACCAGTCCTCTTTGTGAAAAAGAAGGACGGTACTCTAAGATTATGTATCGATTATAGACAACTAAACAAAATGACTATTAAGAATAAATACCCTTTACTAAGGATAAATGATATGTTCGATTAAGTGGGGGGGGCAAAGATCTTTTCAAAATTGGATTTACACTTCAGTTATCATCAAGTTTGGATAAAAGACGAGGATATAAACAAAACAACATTTCAGACAAGATATGGACATTACGAGTTTGTAGTCATACCTTTTGGACTCACTAACGCCCCAGCCTCGTTTATGTGCCTAATGAATAGTATTTTCAGTAAGTACTTGGACAAGTTCGTAGTAGTATTCATCGACGATATCATAGTCTATTCAAAGATGGAGGAGGAACATAAGGAACACTTAAGAACCATGTTGCAAAGGTTAAGGGGGCACAAACTATATGCCAATTTCGACAAGCGTGACTTCTATCAGGAAAAAATACAA
Organism: Picea sitchensis; assembly: GCA_010110895.2. Lineage (NCBI taxonomy): Eukaryota > Viridiplantae > Streptophyta > Pinopsida > Pinales > Pinaceae > Picea > Picea sitchensis. Next base: position 77,364 of record SNQJ01S0037884.1, read on the forward strand.
TATCTGGGACATGTAATTTCAGTAGAGGGCATTGTCATAGACCCTGAAAAGATGAAAGCCATCATGGAATGGCTGGTACCTAAAGATGTAGCAAATATATGGTCTTTCATGGGAATCACCGGATATTACCACCGGTTTATAGAAGGGTTTTCCAAGATAGCCTACCCTATCACCTCATTACAAAAGAAAGGAACCAGGTTTAATTGGTTAGAGAAGTGTCAAGAAAACTTCAACAAACTTAAGGAATTATTGACAAAGACAAACATATTGAAAGTAGTAGACCCAGATAAAGACTTCACCATATGTGTTGATGCAAGTAAAGAAGGACTAGGTGGTGTCTTATCGCAAGAAGGACATGTTATCTATTATGAGTCTCGAAAATTAAAAGAACACGAGTGGAATTATGTCACCCATGACTTGGAGTTGACAGCAGTAATACATGCTCTAAAGATGTGGCGACACTACAAACTGGGCAAAATATTCCTATTATTAACGGACAACAACGGGGTTAAAAATTTGTTTAACCAGCTAGATCTTAACGCAAGGCAAGCAAGGTGGTTAGCTTTCTTGAGCGAATTTGACTTCGAGGTCAGACATATCAAGGGCAAGGAAAGCAAGGTAGCAGATGCCTTAAGTAGAAGAATCCATGGGTTATTTGAAATGAATACTATCAGGGAAGAAAGTGATCTAGAAGAAACAATAAAGGCGACAAGTATTGATGATGAAAACTATACTAAAATAATGGTAGAATTACCGAACAACACTGCAAATTAAGATAAACCAGATCTAAGTATCGACGAGAAGAGACTGTTATGATTTAAAAATAGACTTTACATACCAAATTCAGCAGGGTTAAAATTAACAATCTTGGACGAAGTGCATAAGAAACCGTATTTTGGCCACCCAGGTTACCAGAAAACAATAACAACACTTGGAAAACTATTTTAATAACCTAGTATGAAGGGAGAAACAGAAGAATATTTGGCAAGGTGTCAAGATTGTTAGCAGGTTAAGGCTGAACACCAGCATCCAACCGGCCTATTACAGCCATTGCCAGTACCAGAATGGAAATGGGAGACTATATCACTCGACTTCATAACAGGTTTGCCAAAAACTCAGAAACAAAATGACTCTATCATGGTTGTTATAGATAAACTCAGTAAGTCTGCACATTTTATTCTTGTAAAGTCTACTTTTAAAGCTATAAACATTGCTGAAATATTCATGAAAGAAATCTTTAGAATACATGGTATTCCTAAAATGGTTATTTCAGATAGAGGCGTAAAATTCACATCCACCTTTTGGAAGGAATTGTTTGCAAGGCTCAATACTAACTTGAATTTCAGTACAAGTTGTCATCCACAAATGGATGGACAGACCGAAAGGACAAACCAGATCATGGAGGATATGCTCCGCATGTATGTGAGAAAAAAACCGAACAAGTGGGAATACTATCTGCACTTGGTAGAATTTATATATAACAATGGGTACCAAACTTCGGCTAAGTTAAGCCCTTTCGAAATATTGTATGGCAGAAAATGTACGACGCCAATCAGCTGGGATAACCAGGCTGACAAACTTATGGTCGAACCCAAAATGCTCCAAGAAATGGAGAACATGGTTAGAAAGGTATAAGAGAACTTGAAAGAAGCACAGGATAGGAAGAAGAGTTACGCAGACCAGAAAAGATGACACTTGGAATTTCAAGCAGGAGACCATGTTTATTTGAAAGTCAAAGCCCAAAAAAGCTCATTGAAATTAGGGAACTTTGCCAAATTGGCACATAGGTTTTGTGGGCCCTTCGAGATACTAGCTCGAATTGGACCCGTAGCATACCAACTTGCACTTCCAACTAATCTAAGAATTCATAATGTATTTCATGTTTCATTGCTAAAAAAGTATATTCATGACCCTACTCATATGATTGATTGGAACTTGGTGCAGGTGGAACCCAAAGGCGAATTCTAGGTGGAGCCCCTACGCATTCTGGATCGGAGAGAAATAGCACTTCAGAATAGATTCATCGCTAAGGTAAAGGTGCAATGGAAGCACTTTAGTCGTGAGGAGGCCACTTGGGAATTGGAGGGAGACTTGAGTAAATCTCATCCAATCCTTTTCCAGGAAAGGAAGGAACACTGAGGACAGTGTTTTATTTAAGGGGGAAAGGATGTGACATCCCCAAAATAAAGAAATTGGACAAAATAATTTAGAATCTAAAAGTGCTGGAAATTTATTTCCGTTTTTAGTAAATTACAAAATTGGAAAATTTTTGCCAATTATGGCAATTCCGAATTTCAAATTTTATGATTGTAATAAATGATTTGACTGTTGGGCAGAGATATGATTTGTCCCAACTAGCTACTTGACTATGACACTTGTATGAAAAAGGAAAGAAAATAATATTTTATATTGATTGCAGGGGGACAAATGGAGCAACCATGTTGAATTTAGCTGACCATGACTCCATGAGTGGGGAACACATTGAAATTAACTCTGGGATGATTGTTACAAGTGGAAAATCAGTGATTTGGCCAAAGGAATCCCCTGAAAATTAGGGATTTAGAAATCTGCGAAAATTCCCCAAGAGAGGGAAAAAGTCCTAGGCAAACTAATAAAAGAGCATATGTGAGGAGGCAGGACGCTACCAAGTATGTTGGGGAAAGACTAAGAAATTTTGTTCTTGCTGTTATGAACACTACTGTGTGAGTGTGAGGCAAGGGGGATACTACTGATATTCAAAGGACATTGCTAGAGAGGAGATTTCAATTCTGCCTCATGGATTCATGGTCAGGCTAGGGGGTGAATCGGGTAAGTAGATTGGTTGCCTTGTTCTATGGTTGGGAGGAACATGGATGTTCCCTTCGTCTTCTCGTAAAATCTGGTTCAGATATGTAACTCTACCTTGCTCTAGTCAAATTATTATGTATTGAAATCCATTTTACTTCTATATATAATTTTGTTTCTGGTCGAATGCTGTGTGAAAGATCTAACTTTTTACTTCCTAATGATTGGCTGGAAATGCACCTTTTTATTTAGATTTAATACTGGGTAAATTAATAAGATTTCTAGTATGTATTAACAGTGAAACGAATTATGTAATAGTTACAAATCCCATAGCTGATTGTCTTGCTTTAGTTTCCTATGGATGCTACTAATAAATCATGAGAATTTGTGACTAAGCTTACCATTCATAAATCCAACAAGTATACTCTACAACAGTGAAGTACTAATCAACAGATATATAAAACGGTATAGTCATTAAATCTATATATATAGTTATATAGTGTAATGGACATTCTCCGACAGAGGAGGAATGTCATTAGGTAAACTGTCCATACCATAATCCGATAGCATTAAGTGGATACATAACCTTATAAGACAAAAATTGTAAATCCAAGAAAAGAAAAGACTCCTCGAACCCCATTACATGTAGGCTATATAGATATATATACATGTATAATTTGAGATAGATACAACATCAAGGGGAGACCCTGTTAAGAAAATGTTTACCCACAGTTAAACCACAGGTTCTGTCATATTGACTATGTTGTGTCTTGTTCGTGTGAGCAGACCCATAGAGGTTTTAATCAATATAAGTAATCAAGAAAGAGAGGATAAAAGATTCCTTGAAACATAACTCAAACAGTCCTGTAGAGACTTATTTAATAATGATAATAGAAACAGAAGATAATAAAGAGCAAATCATAAATGAATAATGATGACCATCGAAACTTCTGGTGCATAGATCTATAAGGAACTTATACAATAAGCGATAACAGAAACAAAAGGAAAATAGTACATGAACTGCATTAAAGCTATCAATTCACTGGTGAGCAGTCCGTTAAGGGCTTATTTGATCGTGATAATTGACACAGAAGGTATAAAGTATACGAGGCATGAATCCAAACTAATAATGAAGCTACTTTTCCATGGGTAAGCAGGTCAATAAAGGTTATTCAACCTTTATAACTGAAAAAACAGAATGTAAATGACTTGTAATGCATAAAACTGAAACTAGTTAATTCTGCAATTGGAACATAAACGAAAAACTAGAATCATCAACCATATTAATTCTAGGAAAGAACCGAAACCTTAGGCGTAATAACTATGCATGGCTGATTCGTTTTGGAAAGGGGTTATACATCCAATAATGAGATTCAATTTTGGAACAAAATAACTATGATAGCCAGAACATAAATCCAAATTTATATTATACGGAGGAGAATAGTTTAGAGTCCCCAAACCCCCAACAGATTAAATACACATGATATAATGAGCATTGCATTTTTTTTAACAATTGACGGTCTAGTTACCAAAGTCCAACCATGCACACACTGTGCGATGGTTCTGTATACCGGAGAACACTTTATACAATTCGGAGCATACCTCGTACAACAAAACTTGGAATTAACCTCTCAGACTTTAGGATAAAACATAGCCTGGACTAGCGGGGTTTGAATCTCAAAAAATAACTTAGATACTGTGTAGGAACCTGAATACCTTTTGATGGAGCAAGGAGGGCGTCCCCATGCTCCAGCATGCCTACACCTACACAGAATTAACGAGAAGCATTAAAAAAACAACCAAACAGGATAATGTATCTAAGTTATAGAATAGAAAATGACTAGAACAGGGCTCGTTGAATACTTAACTGAAGAAAAGGATTTATGCCTCCTGTTGTCGTGCTACATCGCCGGACTGAAAGGGGAAGGAGTGTTCATGACTCCCTTATGGGTACCCTCGCACAACCAGGGGCGGATCATTAATAATAGATACCAGTGTATAATCTGACAAGATATTACAAGAATAACAAAAAAGAAGAAGAAGGTGAAAACGATGCATGGTAAACATAAACTTTCGTATTTTCAACTTAAACAAAGGAGATTAAACACGTTCGGCCAATGGGAAGAACTTCGCTTCTAAATCGATGCTACCAGTTAACACTAAAGTCAACCACAGAAGACTGGGAAACAATAATAAGGATTTAACGGACTATCCAATGGGGAAGACAAGATATAATAACAAGGGTTTAACCGAAACAGGAAGAAAAATAACAAGGGTGTAATAGACCATCCAACGGAGGAGAATAGAGAATAATAGCAAGGGTTTTAACCGAATAAGTTCTCGACTTTCATGATAGATGTTGTCATATGAGTAATGGCTCAGTCCCGACAAGTCGTATGGTGCAGTAAAAGGGATAAATTAGAGTAGGAGAGTCAAAACCCTTACCCAAATAGAACCCGACTCCCTTTTTCTAACACAGTACCCTGGAAATAAGACGTGGACATTATCAAAGAACAGAGGTGTGCACAGACCCACAGACAAGGTAGAATGTCTATTTAAAAATGTAAATAAAAGGAGAGCCGAAGGTAAACTTACCACACAGAACGGTTATTGGGAAGCACCACCAAGAACCTCCATGCCTTTAGCACAGAGATTGAACCGTGTACCCCGGCCATGAGGCTTGAGCCAACAAAGGGCTTGGTCTGTGACATTTTCCACAAAAATCTTAACCAGGGTGCGAACGGAAGAGTCTGAGACGGTGAACCCTCTCTCACCTAAAACCAAAAGCCGAATGAGACTGAAAGGCGCAAGAGTAACCTCCAAATGGAGCAAAAGGAGAGAAGGAGCTCGTACATAGACCATGTGATTATGGGGAAGGTGTCAACGTTTCCTTTCAAGCACGCCAGTCGATCTCTGTGTCGAATAGACATTTTCCCAGATGTATTAAATATGCAGATAGGCCTTTAAGGCATAGTTCCTTCCACCTGTATCGATAGCTAAGGGAATTGATGGCGAGGCAACCGGATAAATGTCTCACTACACCGTTACATGTCGAATCCAACTACCCTGCATTAAACACCAAGACGGTTGGCCTTGTCGTTACCTAACGAGTTGTGTGCAAACGCTCATAACCCAAACCTCTAATAGATTAACCCTTTGCACAATATAGATTCATGGTGTAATTGTTTTAGTGGCCGAGGTTAAACAACTTTACCTATGTTTCCGAATAAGGTTAATTTCTCTTTTTAGATTTTATAATGCTACTTACAATTATAGGATTGGGCTTCTATAGGCCTGACACCCCTAACCTTGCAACATAGTATAGCGAGACTCTAAGTGGCTACAACTACATGTCTCAGAGTGGCTTAGGATTAAGATAGTGGATAGTATTGAGTTACCATGAGACTATTGGTTTCTAATTATGGACATGTGGTCGTATGCAACACTGTACCAAAAGAAGTAGCGACCCTATGTTAATAAGATAGAGGAGCGAAAGCAGTAATATGAATGTACCTTAGGATCGACAAGTGATTGAACGACCTCAAGGATACAAAATCAACTCAATGTTCCCAAACAATTTTTTTTTTTTTTTATGTAAATTTTGAGGTACATTACATATGGTATCAGAGAAAAAAGGTGACAACATTGGACCTGAACAGGGCCCCAATGGTTGTTTAGTATAGATATCTTTCTATTTATGTAAAACTAACAAAATCTGATGATTACAAACATAAAGATATTTTTGCTTTGTTAATTATGGTAGCTCAGGATGATGCAAAGATCAGTATGGGAGAAAACCTACAGCAAAGACCCCCTGGAGATACAAGACAAAACAGTGATGGAAGTTCACCCACAGAAGTGTTAGAAACAATGAGGAACCTTATTGTTGAATTACAGATTTTCAAAGTGGACAATGAAAAACTGAAAAAAGAACAATAGGAACAACAAGAGATAAATGAAGTCTTTCTACACAGTATAGTGACCAAGAAAATCCAAAAGGATGATAACCATGAGGAAGAAGTCAGCAAAAGGGATTCCAAGAACTCCGGGGCAAAAACAAAAAAAAGAGATAGTTCGTTAGAAGGAACACCTTCAGCTAAGGGAAAAATTAAATCTGACTAAAAAAAGGAAAACAAGTAGACCACCTTGGAGGAGAATTTAAAAAGATTAAACCAACTACCTTTGATGGAGAATCCAAGACAGAAGAGTAAGTTGAAGCATGGTTGTTGGACATCAAAAAATACTTCCAGATCTACAACTATTCCAGCAACATGAAGGTCAGAATGGCCATCTACAATCTGAAAGGGAAGGCCAGCATTTGGTGGCAGGGCCTGAAATTGGCCAAGGGCCTAAAGGAAAAATAGTTGGAATGGTCTGACTTTAAGAAGTATTTCAAGAAACAATACCTTTCGGAAAGTTACTATGAAAGAAAGACAAAAGAATTCTACGAGTTACGACTTGGACATATGACAATGGAGGACCTTATAAATAAGTTTTTAGAACTATTAAGGTTTGTACCATACATCCAAGAGGATAGAGTAAAAATTCAGCATTTTCTAAGCTGCCCACCACAGTCCTACAAGGACATAATTGAATTTGGAAACCCCAAATCCTTGAGCAAAGTGTTCAGGAAAGCTCGAATGTGCTACGATTAGTACAAATAGCGGGTAGTGTTTCCCAAAACATGGACGAATAAGAAACAAGCACAAATGAACTAGCGGAAGAAGGGGTGCCAGCCAACTCCTCATCGGAATATAGTAAAAAGTTTTCCGAGAAAGGAATTTCACTCAAACCATCTGAATACGCAAGGTAGTGGTAAACCAGTAAACTTGGGAATGAAGAAGTTTGGAGACAACCCCCGCGAGCCATTAAAGTGTTGGGAATGTGGAGAGCCTCATCTAAGGAGGAACTGTCCGCATTTGAGTTCAACAAATAGAACTGTTGTTCATAATCTGCAGGAAGCCTCGACAGTGGGAGATGTGGGTAGAAGCCTACATCGGATAAATGCAGCCATAGATGGTCGACAAGCTGACCACCAGTCCTCGGTGGTAGAAATTGAAGGTAAAATCAATGATACTCGAATTTTTGTTTTAATTGAACCTGGAGCTACGTTAAGTTATATTACAAATAGTGTGGTTGAGTCAAACAAACTTGAGAAACTGAAGCACATGAAATCATGGCTTGTACAATTAGCGACTGGTACTAAAAGAAAGGTAGCGGAGTTTGTTCCAGATTTTGAGTTCAGCTTAGACAGTCAATGTAGAAAGACTGATCTGAACATCCTACCATTAGGATCTTACGATATGATTATTGGGATGGACTGGTTGGAATGACACAAAGCAATATTAAATTGCTATACAAAGATGCTTAGCTATAAGTATGATTCTGACACTACCAGGAGAACCCAAGGTATATTGAAACCAGTATCATTCAGACAAATTTCAACGATGCAACTAAAGAAATGTATGAGAAAGGGATGCCAAGTGTATTCCATCCAAGTCATGAATCTAGCAATAAAGGGCGATAAGCTAAAGTTGGAAGACTTTATTGTCCTACGTGATTTCAAATACATGTTTGTGGATGAGATACCGGAATTACCCCCTAGAAGGGAAATAGACTTCTCCATAGATCTATTACCCGGTTCCACTCCTATCTCAAAGGAACCTTACCAGATGAGTCTACCAGAACTGACATAATTAAAAATACAATTACAGGAGTTGTTAGACAAAGAGTATATCAGACCGAGTGTCTCACCTTGGGGAGCACCAATCCTCTTTGTGAAAAAGAAGGATGATACTCTAAGATTATGTATCGATTATAGACAACTAAACAAAATGACTATTAAGAATAAATTCCATTTACCAAGGATAAATGATCTGTTCGATCAAGTGCGGGGGGCAAAGATCTTTTCAAAATTGGATTTATGCTCTGGTTATCATCAAGTTCAGATAAAACATGAGGACATAAACAAAACAGCATTTCAGACAAGATATGGACATTACGAGTTTGTAGTCATACCTTTTGGACTCACTAATGCCCCAGCCACGTTTATGTGCCTAATGAACAATATTTTTAGTAAGTACTTGGATAAGTTCGTAGTAGTACTCATCGACGATATCCTAGTCTATTCAAAGACGGAGGAGGAACATGAGGAACACTTAAGAACCGTGTTGCAAACGTTAAGGGGGCACAAACTGTATGCCAATTTCGACAAGTGTGACTTCTATCAGAAAAAAATACAATATCTGGGACATGTAATTTCAGCAGAGGGCATTGTCGTAGACCCTAAAAAGACGAAAGCCATCATGGAATGGCTGGTACCTAAAGATGTAGCGGATATATGGTCGTTCATGGGAATCACTGGATATTACCGTCAGTTTCTAGAAGGGTTTTCCAAGATAGCCTACCCTATCACCTCATTTCAAAAGAAAGGAACCAGGTTTAATTGGTCAAAGAAGTGTCAAGACAACTTCAACAAACTTAAGGAATTATTGACAATGACACCCATATTGAAAGTAGTAGACCCAGATAAAGACTTAACCATATGCGTTGATGTAAGTAAAGAAGGACTAGGTGGTGTCCTATCACAGGAAGGACACATTATCTTTTATGAGTCTCAGAAATTAAAAAGACACTAGCGGAATTATGTCACCCATGACTTGGAGTTGGCAGCAGTAATACACACTCTAAAGATGTGGCGACAGTACATAATGGGCATAAGATTCCTATTATTAACGGACAACAATGGGGTGAAATATTTGTTTAACCAACCAGATCTTAACACAAGGCAGGCAAGGTGGTTAGCTTTCTTGAGCGAATTCGACTTCGAGGTCAGAAATATCAAGGGAAAGGAAAACACGGTAGAAGATTCCTTAAGTAGAAGAATCCATGGGTTATTTTAAATGAATACTAGTAGGGCAGAAAGTGATCTAGAAGAAAGAATAAAGGTGGCAGGTATTGATGACGAAAACTATACTAAAATAATGCTAGAATTACCTAACAACACCGTGAACTTAGATAAACCAGATCTAAGTATCGACGAGAAGGGACTGTTACGATTTAAAAATAGACTTTAGATACTAGATTTAGTAGGGTTAAAATTAACAATCTTGGACGAAGTGCATAAGAAACCGTATTCTGGCCACCCAGGTTACCAAAAAACAATAAAAACATTTAGAAAACTATTGTGTTGGCCTAGTATTAAGAGCGAAACAACAGAATATTTGGCAAGGTGCCAAGATTGTCAGCAGGTTAAGGTTGAACACCAGCATCTAGCTGGCCTATTACAACCATTGCCAATACCAGAATGGAAATGGGAGACTATATCACTCGACTTCATAACAGATTTGCCAAAAAATCAGAAACAAAATGACTCTATCATGGTTGTTATAGATAAAATTAGTAAGTCCGCACATTTTATTCCTGTCAAGTCTACTTTTAAAGCTATAAACATTGCTGAAATATTCATGAAAGAAATCTTTAGACTACATGGTATTCCTAAAATGGTGATTTCAGATAGAGACATACAATTCAAATCCGCCTTTTGGAAGGAATTGTTTGCAGGGCTCAATACTAACTTGAATTTCAGTACAATTTATCATCCACAAACGGATGGACAGACCGAAAGGACAAACCAGATCATGGAGGATATGCTCCGCATGTATGTGAGAACAAAACTAAACAAGTGGGAAGACTATCTGCACTTGGTAGAATCTTCATATAACAATGGGTACCAAACTTCGACTAAGTTAAGCCCTTTCGAAATATTGTACGACAGAAAATGTATGATGCCAATCAGCTGGTATAACCTGGCTGAGAGACTTATGGTCGGACCCGAAATGCTCCAAGAAATGGAGAACATGGCTAGAAAGGTACAATAGAACTTGAAGGAAGCACATGACAGACATAAGAGTTACACAGACCAGAAAAGAAGACACTTGGAATTTCAGGCAGGAGACCATGTTTATTTGAATGTCAAAGCCTGAAAAATCTCATTGAAATTAGGGAACTATGCCAAATTGGTACCCAGGTTTTGTGGGTCCTTCAATATACTAGCTCGAATTAGACCCATAGCATACCAACTTACACTTCCAGCTAATCTAATAATTCATAATGTATTGCATGTTTCATTGCTGAAAAAGTATATTCATGACTCTACTCATATGATTGATTGGAACTTGGTGCAAGTGGAACTCGTAGGCCAATTCCAGGTGGAACCCCTGCACATTCTAGACCAAAGAGAAATAGAACTTTGGAACAAAGTCGTCGCTCAGGTAAAGGTGCAATGGAAGTACTTTAGTCCTGAGGAAACCACTTGGGAATTGGAGGGAGACTTGAGGAAATCTCATCCAATCTTGTTCCAGGAAAGGAAGGAACACTGAGGACAATGTTTTATTTAAGGGGGAAAGGATGTGACATCCCCAAAATAAAGAAATTGGACAAAATAATTTAGAATCTAAAAGTGCTGGAAATTTATTTCCGTTTTTAGTAAATTACAAAATTGGAAAATTTTTGCCAATTATGGAAATTCCGAATTTCGAATTTTATGATTGTAATAAATGATTTGACTGTTGGGCAGAGATATGATTTGTCCTAACTAGCTACTCGACTATGACACTTGTATGAAAAAGGAAAGAAAAGAATATTTTATATTGATTGCAGGGGGACAAATGGAACAACCATGTTGAATTTAGCTGACCATGACTCCATGAGTGGGGAACACATTGAAATTAACTTTGGCCTGATTGTTACAAGTGGACAATCAGTTATTTGGCCAAAGGCAGCCCCTGAAAATCAGGGATTTAGAAAGCTGCAAAAATTCCCAAAGAGAGGGAAAAATTCCTAGGCAAACTAATAAAAGAGCATATGTGAGGAGGCAGGACGCTGCCAAGTATGCTGGGGAAAGACTAAGAAATTTTGTTCTTGTTGTTATGAACACTACTGTGTGAGTGTGAGGCAAGGGGGATACTATTGATATTCGAAGGACATTGCTGGAGAGGAGATTTCAATTGGCCCTCATGCATTCATGGTCAGGCTAGGGGGTGAATCGGGCAATTAGATTGGCTTCCTTGTTCTATGGTTGGGAGGAACATGGCTTCTCCCTTCGTCTTCCCATAAAATCTGGTTCATATATGTAACTCTACCTTTCTCTAGTCAAATGATTATGTATTGAAATCCGTTTTACTTCTATATACGATTTTGTTTCTGGTCGAATGTTGTGGGAAAGATCTAACCTTTTACTTCCTAATGATTGGCTGGAAATGGACCTTTTTATTTAGATTTAATACTGGGTAAATTACTAAGATTTCTAGAATGTATTAACAGCGAAACAAATTCTGTAATAGTTACAAATACCATAACAGATTGTCTTGTTTTAGTTTCCTTTCGATGCTACTAATAAGCAATGAGCCTTTGCGACTAAGCTTACCATTCATAAATCCAACAAGTATACTCTACAACAGTGAAGTACTAATCAACAGACATATAAAACTGTATAGTCATTAAATCTATATATATAGTTATATAGTGTAATGGACATTCTACGACAGAGGAGGAATGTCATTAGGTAAACAATCCATACCAGAATCCGATAGCATTAAGTAAATATATAACCTTATAAGAGGAAAATTGTAAATCCAAGAAAAGAAAAGACTCCTTGGACCCCATTACAAGTAGGCTATATAGATATATATACATGCATAATTTGAGATAGATACGATAGCAAGGGGAGACCCTGTTAAGCAAATGTTTACGCACAATTAAACCAAAGGTTTTTTCATATTGACTATGTTGTGTCTTGTTCGTGTGAGAAGACCCATGGAGGTTTTAATCAATATAAGTAATCAAGAAAGAGAGGATAAAAGATTCCTTGAAACGTAACCCAAACAGTCCTGTAGAGACTTATTTAATAATGATAATAGAAACAGAAGATAATAAAGCACAAATCATAAATGAATAATGATGACCATCGAACCTTCTGGTGCATAGATCTATAAGGAACTTATACAATAAGCGATAACAAAAACAGAAGGAAAATAGTACACGAACGACATTGAAGCTATCAATTCACTGGTGAGCAGTCCGTTAAGGGCTTATTTGATCATGATAATTGACATAGAAGGTAGACATTATACGAGGTGTGAATCCAAACTAATAATGAAGCTACTTTTCCACGGGTAAGCAGGTCGATAAAGGTTATTCAACATTTATAACTTAAAAAACAGAAGGTAAATGACTTGTAATGCATGAAATTGAACTAGTTAATTCTTCAATTGGAACATAAACAAAAAACTAGAATCATCGACCATTTTAATTCTAGGAAAGAACCAAACCCTTAGGCGTAATCACTATGCATGGCCGATTCGTTTTGGAAAGGGGTTATACATCCAATAATGAGATTCAATTTTGGAACAAAATAACTATGATAGCTAGAACAAAAATCCAAATTTATATTATACGGAGGAGAATACTTCAGAGTCCCCAAACCCCCAACATATTAAATACACATGATATAACGAGCACTGTATTTTTTTTAACAATCGACAATCTAGTTACCAAAGTCCAACCATGCACACACTGTGCGATGGTTTTGTATACCGGAGAACACTTTATACAATTCGGAACATACCCCGTACCACAAAACTTGGAATTAACCTCTCAGACTTTAGGATGAAACAGAGCCCGGACCAATGGGGTTGAATCTCGAAAAATAACTTAGATACTACGTAGGAACCCAAATACATTTTGATGGAGCAAGGAGGGCTTCCCCATGATTCGGCATGCCTACACCTGTACAGAATTAACGAGAAGCATTAAAACAACAACCAAACGGGATAATGTATCTAAGTTACAAAATAGAAAATGACTAGAAGAGGGCCCATTGAATACTTAACTGAAGTAGAGGATGTATGCCTCCTGTCGTCGTGCTACATCACCACACCAAAAGGGGAAGGAGTGTTCGTGACGCCCTGATGGGTAACCTCACACAACCAGGGGCCCATCATTAATAATAGATACCAATGTATAATCCTAAGAGATATTACAAGAATAACAGAAAAAAAAATAAAAGGTGAAAACGATGCATGGTAAACATAAACTTTCGTATTTTCAACTTAAACAGAGGAGATTAAATTCATTCGGCCAATGGGAAGAACTTTGCTTCTAAATCGATGCTACCAGTTAACACTAAAGTCAGCCATAGAAGAGCAGGAAACAATAACAAGGATTTAATGGACTATCCAACGGGGAAGACAGGAGATAATAACAAGGGTTTAACCGAACGAGGAAGCAAAATAACAAGGGTGTAACGGACCATCCAACGGAGGATAATAGAGAATAATAGCAAGGGGTTTAACCGAATAAGTTCTTGACTTTCATGATAGACGTTGTGATACGAGTAATGGCTCGGTCCCAACAAGTCGTATGGTGCAGTAACATGGATAAATTAGATTAGGAGAGTCAAAACCCTTACCAAAACATAACCCGACTCCTTTTTTCTAACACAGTGCCCTAGAAATAAGATGTTGACATTATCAAATAACAAAGGTGTGCACAAACCCATAGATAAGGTAGAATGTTTGTTTTAAAACGTAAATAAAAGGAGAGCCGAAGGTAAACTTACCACACAGAACGATTATCGGGAAGCACCACCAAGAACGTCCATGCATTTAGCATAGAGACTTAACCATGTACCCCGGCCATGAGGCTTGAGCCAACAAAGGGCTTGGTCTATGACATTTTCCACAAAAATCTTAACCAGGGTGTGAATGGAAGAGCCTGAGAAGGTGAACCCTCTATCACCCAAACCAAAATCCGAATGAGAGTGAAAGGCACAGTAGTAACCTCCGAAGGGAGCAAAAGGAGAGAAGGAGCTCGTACATAGACCATGTGATTATGGGGAAGGTGTCAACATTTCCTTTGAAGCACGCCAGTCGAGCTCTGTGTTAAATAGACATCTTCCTAGGTGTATTAAATGTGCAGGCAAGCCTTTAAGGCATAGTTCCTTCCACCTGTATCGGTAGCTAAGGGCATTGAGGGCGAGGCAACAAGATAAAGGTCTCACTACACCATTACATGTCGAATCAAACTACCCTGCATTAAACACCAAAACGGTTGGCCTTGTCGTTACCTAACGAGTTGTATGCAAATGCTCATAACCCGAACCTCTAATAGATTAACCCTCTGTGCACTATAGATTCACGGTGTAATTTTTTTAGTGTTCGAAGTTAAACCACTTTACCTATGTTTCCGAATAAGGTTAATTTCTCTTTGTAGATTGTATAATGCTACTTACACTTATGGGATTGGACTTCTATAGGCCTGACACCCCTAAATTTGCAACATAGGATAGCGAGACTCTAAGTGGCTACAACTACATGTCTCAAAGTGGCTTAGGATTAAGATAGTGGATAGTATTGAGTTACCATGAGACTATTGGTCCCTAATTATGGACATGTGGTCGTATGCAACACTGCACCAAAAGAAGTAGCAACCATATGTGAATAAGATAGAGGAGCGAAAGCAGTAAGACAAATGTACCTTAGGATAGACAAGTGATTGAACGACCTCAAGGATACAAAATCAACTCAATGTTCCCAAACATTTTATTTTTTTTATGTAAATTTTGAGGTACATTTCAAAAGGATCTGGCCTACCAATAATTAATGGAGCTATCTAGGGGTTAGAAATATAAGCCCCAATCCAAGATATGAAGGATTGTTTAAATACAAATTTCTTAAGAACCAATTTTAAGAAGCTATGTTTAACTCTATCAAAAGCATTTTCCATATCTATCTTGATCACCATACCTTGTTCTCCTCGACTATAGCTTGAATGGATTTTCTCTTAGACTAGTATGATATTATCCCAGATATGGTGCCCATCCACAAATCCTCCTTTACTGGAAAGAATGAATGAGTTTAGGAATGATTTCAACCTGTTAGCAATGATATTGGCCCCATTATTTTATAAGAAACATTAAATAAATAAATTGTCCAAAACCTGTCAAACAAGGAGGTATTTTTCTCTTTTGAAAGTAGGTCTAGAAGGGAGGATTTTTTGGCACCCCCTAACTGATAATATTTCTGCACATATTAAAGCATTATGGTAAAATAAAATTTGATAATGGAACAAAATATTTTGTAGAAGTGAACAGTAAACCCATTCGGTCCTGAAGCTTTATCTAGATTAAATTGGTTGATGGGTGCTATAATTTCCTCTTCTGTAATCGGCTTATTTAATTCTTGATTATCCCTTTCTGATCTTTTCTTAGGAATATGAGAAATAAATTTCTCACTCAACTATTCATTCAGTTCCCCATTGTCGTTGGATAGATTCCCATAATACCTAGATTCCAGTTGTTTGATCTCCTCAAATTTTGACACTATTTCACCCGATTGGGTTTTTATTCCCTAACTAATCCAGATTTATGAGCATAACGAAATGAAACACATATTTATAATATTAACATAGAGACACAGTGAATAATAACATAGATACAATAAAACTTGACTTCTATTAAATAAGAAATACGTTGAAACTGTAAAGTGCAGACTGAAACAAGCTTGCTAGAATGGTGGCAACTTATCTCTGAGAAGATATGTGATGGCTATGCTCATTCGAAAGAAGATGAGTACAAGGAGGCTTTGAAATCATTTTTACAAAAAAACATGAATGCCAAAACCCTAGAAATCCAAAAACATAACCCTAGGAGATGAAGAACCAAAGCTCATGTGGTCCCTATTGGGGTAAGTTGGTACATCAACTTCTCGGGGTCGTAACTTTTGCATACGATCTTCGTTTTAGGCGTACGATAACCCGTTCAAAGGGTCTATCCGAGGACTACACATTATGTCATCAAAATATAACTCAATACATAGTTTGAATTTGGATATCCCTAAAACTGTTTTTAGGGACTTAAAACGACACGAGAAGTTCAGGACCCGAAAACTAGAAAAAAACTACCAAACTGACAAATTGGCAATAAAGGCCAATTGGAATAGGTGGGTGGCCACCAATATCCATATGGATCAATCGTCCACCCTTAGGAAAGAACAATATCTATTGCGTTGAGTTCCCCCATCAAATGAGAAAATATCTATAGTGAATCAGAATCATGCTCCGTAAATGACATTATAATCCAACGAATAATAGAAGATTTAGAAAAACAATTTTTTTTTTTTTCATTTTCTTTTTTAACTACAGAAATGAGTACTTTCATATTAAAATGGGATATGAGCAAATTAATATAAAATTTATAAAGAAAAACTGTTTTGAAATTTTCATTTTTTTCAAATTTTCAACAATTACTTCCGCTCTATTCTGTTCTTGAAGGTATGCCTTTAAAACTAATGGCTTAGTTTTACCTATTGTTTTATTAAAACAATTATTTTGAGAAAAAACTGAGAGATTTTTGGATTCATTTTCTTTGTGGATATTCTTCTTGCTTCCATCTTTTTATAACAAATTTATTGAGATTTGATTCTTTGCTTGCTTAGCCACTTGCTAAACAATGCATTTTTCCATGATTATCGTTTAATCCATTTCATATTAGTCAATACATTTGAAAATTCATCCTTTTGATAACAAATTTATTGAGATTTGATTCGTTGCTTCCTCAGCCACTGGATAAACAATGCATTTTTTCATGATTATCATTTAATCCATTTCGTATTAGTCAATACATTTGAAAATTCATCTTTTTGATAACAAATTTATTGAGATTTGATTCTTTGCCTGCTCAGCCACTGGATAAAAAATGCATTTTTCCATGATTATCATTTAATCCATTTCGTATTAGTCAATACATTTGAAAATTCATCTTTTCGATAACAAATTTATTGAGATTTGATTCTTTGCTTGCTCAGCCACTGGATAAACAATGCATTTTTCCATGATTATCACTTAATCCATTTCATATTAGTCAATACATTTGAAAATTTCGTATTTCCTCATAGCCATGGATTTGTTCTAATAAGAATTTCGAAATTCTTTTATAAACATTCTAAATTTTGCTTCTATTTCTCTTAACCTCTGACTGTTACTTTCCAATATAAATTTCACTCTATTTACTTGCTCTTAAATTTATCTGCATCAACACTCGCTCTTAAATTTATCTGCATCAATCTTTAATTTAATCAACTGTCTTGGTATTACGTGCACGTTTAATGAGTTTGTGTGTTCCTAATCCTTTTTCCAAACCAGAAACACATGCTTATTGTTATTAAAACTCTGGCCTCTTTTCACGTTTAATGAGTTTGTTTGTTCCTAATCCTTTCTCCAACCCAAAAACACACATATTGGTAATAACTCTCTTGCCTTTTTTTCTTTTGGTTTCTTTATGTATCTAGCCCTTTCACATCTTATTTATCAGGTTTTTCTTTTCCAAATCAAAAAAGTGTTGGATTCCTGTGAAGAATGAATCATGAAAATTATAACTCGGGTTGGAAATTACCCTTTTCCATGTGTATTTGATATTTAAATTAAAATCATGAAAAACGTTGCTGGTAGCAGGTTCGATTTCCGGGGGCTATCTTAACCAACTCTGTCAGCCGGAGAGGCAGCTTCTCTCTTAAATTTTTTTTTTTTTTTTTATGTATTTAAATTTCAGTCTTATTTGCTTGTTGAAACTTTAATTCACATAACATTTTAGATACAAATTTTAAAGGATTTTTTATTTTTTTATTTTTATTTTTTTAATTTCAGTTTTATTTGTTTATTAAAACTTCAATCCATTTAACAATTTAGATACAAATTTTAAAGGAAAGTTTTTTTTTTTTTTTTAAAAGAATAATGAGTTATTTTAATATTTTATTGTTTAAATTACTTTTTGAAACTATAAATAGATTCAACATTTTGTAAAAATTAAGAATACTTAAATTATACAAATTCAATCAATAAAATTTACAGTTCTAATCACTTGCTCTTTTAAATTCTGATAAACCAATTAAGTCTTAATCATCATCATCATCAAATTAATAGTATATATTTATTTTCATTTATATTTATTTATTTAAAAAAAACTTAAACAAAGGATTTATAAGTTTGAATTTATATTTTGTTTATTTTATAATTTTTTTATTTAATTTAGTATTGTAAAAGATTTGATAGAATGTTTGAATCTATATATTCAATTATAAGTTTGATTAGTGTGAAAGATTTTAAAAGATATTAGATTAATAGTTTGGTTTAGTTAATATAATTAAAATAAATAATTTTTTTGTTAAAATAATTATATAAAATTAAATAACTAATTATTTAAATTTAAAAGTTTATTTATTTTCTAGTATTTATATAATCATCTAAATTGACTTAGTTATATTGTGAAATTTATTTATTTTTTAATTTTATTTATTAAATTGAAAATAAAATAGTAATGAAATGAAATTGTCCAAATTAATATTATATATATAATTTAATTTTATATTTATTAATTTTTAAGAAAATTTAGAAAAAAATTTCCAATTATAAAGTTATATTTAGTTTATTTTATTATTTTTTGTAAATTTATTATTGTGAAAAACTTGATAAAATGTTTGAGTGTCTCTTTCAATAATAAATAATAAATTATAAGTGTGAGTAGTATGAGATATTTTAAAAAGGAAAAAGAGATTGGTAATTTAGTTTAGCTAAAATACTCTGTCTTCTTTGTCTTTTAAATAATTAGATAATGGTAGATTTTTTACTTTGAAAAAAAATTAAAACAAATGAAAGGTCACTTCACTTTTAAACAAAATTTATTTATTTATTACTA
>SNQJ01S0037884.1:102321-126351 GCA_010110895.2 Picea sitchensis
GAGAGATCCTCCTAAAGATCTGACTAGCATTGGACCGCAAACATCTGAGTGTATTAGATCTAGGGTTTCCTTAGATATGCTGTTTCTGCTTGGGAATGGTTTCTTGACATTCTTCCCAAGGGCACATCCCTTCCAAATTCCTTCGTGTGTAGACTTCAATTCTGGTATCCCTTCAACCATCTTCCTAAGGAAAGGTAATGCTTGATAATTGATATGAGCATACCTTCTATGCCAAAGATCATTAGGGTTGACTTTGTCATGTACTAGGGCTTCTTCATTTCGTTCTAGTAGTCTATACAGATTGCCTTCACGTCTTCCAAGAACCCTAGCATCTTCTATGCTGGAATCTTTATGCCATGATAACACATTTTCATCTATGAAGGCTATTATGTTTCCTTTGTCTTCTGAACATGATATTGATACTAGATTCTTTTCTAAACCAAGTACATATAAAACATTGCTTAAGTAAACATGATTACCTGATTCCAATTTGACGGAGGCTTGTCGAAATCCTTCCACGGGGTAGGTGCTTTTGTCTCCAAGATCCACTTTGTGCGATGTCTTTCTCTCATTTATATTTGAGAGTCTAACTTGATCTCCCGTCATGTGCCTGGAAGATCCACTGTCGATTATCCACATATCGTCTTCAATTGTCTCGGTAAGTGTTGAGTAGTGTAAGCGACTGATTGTTTCACACATGTCTTCGATTGACTGGTAATTGGTCCTGCCTTGATCCAAAAATTCAACTTCGTCATTTATTTCTTCTGATAATTTCAATAGGTGTGTTGAGTTAGGGGGCATATGAATATCTTCTCCTTGAGTAAGATGCTCCATCACAAGGTGACAGGTCTGAGAATTAGGGTTTTTGCAACTGCTACTGCTAGTAACCCTAGCTGCAGTGCTTTGGAAGTTGCTCCTGCTAGTAACCCTAGCTGCAGTGCTTTGGAAGTTTCTCCTGCTAGTAACCCTAGCGGTAGTTCCTCAATGAGCTCAATATCTAGTGGCTATGTTTCCTTCCAGTGTTTTAGACTGACTGAAGGGGTGTGGGCCCATAACCTATTAGAATATAGAAGATTGTGCACGTTTTACCATTGACGATACCCTCGTCACCCAACCACTGGCCGAAGCCACCCTTCGAGCACCTTGACCTTGACTGAGAAGAGAATCCTGGTCGCAATCAATAGCCAAGAGAGGCTAATGCACCAAGTAAGAAAATAGAAACTAAGTTGAACATATGATCCCACCCAGAAGCTAGCGCACCACTTTCCCGAGAGACCTGCGCACAAAACTGCCTACTGCAATGCGCACAACTGGCTCTGCAATTTTGAGAGTGCGTAATAATGAAACTGGCACCCTTTATTTAGAGTGGATTGGCCAGGTTAACTGGGGCCGACTTCTCCTTCTGGGCATCAATAAATTCAATTTAAATGTATTTGTTCAACTGAAAACTTGTCTAGGGTTTCCTTCAATTCTTTGCTTCCTTCCGGAGGATTCTAGTCTCGTCATAGGTGACAATAAAGGTTTATACCTCTCGAAGCTACCATAATATTAATAGGTGGAAAGAGCCCAGGAGAGCTCGAAAGAGCCGAAGAGCAGGAGAAATTGCAGAGGTAAATGCAGAGAATTTTCCTGAGAGAGCAGAGGGACATGAGTGCAATTACAAAGAGAAAAAGAGAGAATTCACTTGAGAGAGCCAGGGAGAAAGAACATTTGCAGAGAGAACAAGAGAGAATTCACTCAAAAGAGCCAAGGAATAAGAGCAAATCCACAGGGGGAATGAATGAATTCACCAGGGCATTTTCCCTCTTGATGCAACTCGAATTGAGGAATAGGCTAGCCATGAGAGTCAAGGTGACGACTACCCTAGGCCTAGTGCCTAGCGCAGGACACCTTATTTGGCTTTCGCAGGGCAGGGGGGGCGCATTAGACTTGCAAGGTTGTCCAAGTGCACTACCATTACTCTTTGTTGGGTGCGGGTCATTCTACAATAATGGGTGGAGGGCTCATGGTCGGGGTTAGTAATTCGAGTTGCCACCTCATGCCATCTGTCCTCTGACTCAGTTGTCACCCCATGCGAGTAGATATTATAAATGTGTTACTCATATTATCTAAATTAAATAATTAATTAAAATATCATTTTTTTTATCTTTTTAATAAGAAGTTAAAAAGTTTGTTTTCATAATTTTAAATAAACTAAAAATTATTAATATAATTATACTTAAATTTATTTTTAAATTAATGGTCGAGAAATATCAAATCTGTGTATAAGACCTTCTTGTTTGGGGGATAAGAAACCTTCTTAGTTTAGTGATTTGATTGTTAAAGTCTATAAATGTATACATATTCTACCCCATCTAAATTGAAACTTGTTAATTTCAAAGAAAAAACTAGTGTTATTAACCTTAAACCTACTCAAATTATATATAAAAGTTCAAGTCCTTTTTACTAAATTTAGTAAAAAAGTAAAAATTGTGAGATAAAAAAATATATTTCTATCTCATAAAACTTGGGATGTATAATTAATTTACAATGTTTTGTGTATCACGAAAATTTGTTCCCTCAGGCATTCTAATTGCGTAGTTAGAATAGATCAATCTTCCTCTAACAACAATTAATTAGCGTTTGCATCTATTAATACCATAGATGATTTTAGGGGCTAAATTTCGCTCATGGGCTAATTTTCCATGGTTTTTCCAAAAACGAGATTCGCTATTTTAAAAATAATTCGCCCAAATTCTATAGGATAAAATTATTTTACCTCAAAAATCGCCAAAATTTTATAAAAACTATATAAAATAGTTAGAAATTTGAATATTTTTACAAAAATATCGCCAATCATTTATAGTTGGCATATGAAGGATTAGTAAGATTCGCCAAGGTTTCTACATTTTAAAATAAATTTCCATCCTTAAAATCATCCCTGATTAATACTTTGAATGTTTTAGTTTGATCAATCTTTCAATTTTTTTTTATTATTAATAAAAGAGAAAATGGAGGCTTTCTCAGCGATGATTTCCATACACTAAAAAAGATTCCCTTCAAGACTGCCATGCCTTTACCAAGTCACTTCAATCTCCAATACGACCAAATACTAATTTATCATTATAATTTCCAAAAACATTGCAAAATTTGTGTGCCCATGTATGGAGCATTCTTTTGCTTATAACAACCACTTGAGTAAAAGTTTAGATTCGTGCCTCGATTATTTCAACATTACGAGCGATTAAATGTTAAATTGAGTTTTTGGATAGACCAGTGATATAATAACGTATTTACATTTATACAGTGAATTTCCTTTTATTTAAAATTGATAACTTAATAGGAGAAATTAGAAAAGAACAAAGCACAGTAAGCGTGTGGCCCTTCCAAGTATACAGTTGCCTGCTGACCGACAACGGTGTGGACATGAGACGATGTTGCTATCATGTCTGTGGATTGAACACAAGGCTTTCCATGTGCACATTAAGTGTAATGAATCCGGGCTTCAACAGAAAGTATGCCTTCACGTGAAATTTGGCGTTCATACTGTGAAAGTTGTTCTATCTGTTGAGTCGATATCCGACAAAGTGTTAGAGAAAAGACGTGAGTCGTTCTTCCATCGAATTCGAATTATTTGTCATAGTATTTATCTGATGTTGTTAGAACCCATGTGCATACTATTCATCTTCCCTTAGAATGTCGAGCGCGGCGATAAACTTTTGAAAAAAAAAATATATATATATCTATATGTTAATTAGGAATATATATATTATTCTTCTTTTGTTTCTATCTTTTTATATAAAAAAATATTGAAATTTCACTTTTTCTTTTCTCATCACTTGCGGTAGACAATGCTTTTTTTCATGCTTATCACTTGGTCTATTTCATATTAGCCAATAAAAATAAAATAAAAATACATTTTTTTTTATTTCTTCATAACTAAGGATTTGCCTTAATTAGAATTCTATTTTTTTTTCACTAATTATTTTGAATTTTGCTTCTATTTTAAAGAGTTTTTTAACGTTACTTTTCAATAATAATAATAATCTATTTTTAAGATCACGGCCAAGCCAAACACCAAATTGGTATATAAGACCTCCTTCTTTGAAGAATAAAAGATCTCTCAAAGTCTACAGAAATACACATACCCTACCTTACTCTACCCACCCCAATATGAAGTTAAATATAAGTTCCCCTATATTTATTTATTTTTAAATTTAATAAATTTTTATGTTTCTAATCCTTTCTCCAACGGAGACACTCGTGCTTATTATGTTTAACCCTATTGAGTCTACTTCTTTTTGATTCTTCACGAATCTAACCCTTTGACTTCTTTGTAGGTGGCATTAATTTATAATGACCCTAAATCTATTAAAATGTAAAAAATTTACTTACAACTTGACATACTTATCAATTTGCTCTTTTCCAAATCAAAATTGTTTGAATCGTGTGGAGTATGAAAAAGTTGTTCTTTGTGGTGTGTCAGTTTATCATGATCTTATAGCTATTAAAATGTAAAAGTTTCAATGATCATGATAAGACATCTGTTAGGTTGGTTCTATGTTTAGGCTTTTTGCTCGAATTAATAACTCTATTACTGATCATCACGAAATCAATCTCCGACGTGCATTACAGAATAGTCTTCATCGTCGCCGCCTTCAGTCGTACTTCTCAGATTTAGGGGGTTTAGCAATTGACAGGCATCATTAATGCTAATAACGTTGATCCTTCATCGTAGGGTTCCATTATATTCTGCTGATAATTCTATCATGTTCGTTGTTTCGATCTTAAATACAGGAAAGATGGCAGTTTCTATTACCCCAAGTCGATCCCATTTATTTCTATTTTTTTACAAGTTACCTCTTAAAGATGCAGGGGAGTGCTTCAAAAAACAATTAACATCTATTACACGAGTTTCATTACTGTGTAATAGCACCTGTAAGCTACAACTAGGTATTTCAGCATTGTCATACACAAAGATCGATACTCCGTTCTACAACAAGATTTTCAACATGTGTTTCAGCAGAAAGTAAAATGTTATTACATCAAAACAAAGTTATAGAAGAAACAAGAGAATTATAAAAGAAGCAAAATAACTTCACTGAATCATTCCTTGCAATAGTAAATTCATCCAATACTTTTGTACTAAA
The DNA here is from genome assembly GCA_010110895.2 of Picea sitchensis. Taxonomy (NCBI): domain Eukaryota; kingdom Viridiplantae; phylum Streptophyta; class Pinopsida; order Pinales; family Pinaceae; genus Picea; species Picea sitchensis. The sequence continues at coordinate 107,451 of SNQJ01S0037884.1, forward strand.
AACTCAATAGCATTCTACAACAAAACACTGCACAACATAAGGATTTAACTGAAGTTTTCAAACCGTAAACAGAGTATGCATGCAACAACAAAATAAATTACTTTGTAATAAATATGAACATTATCATGAGTTTACAAACTCAGATTCAAACAAAAATATAGTATAAAATCTCTTGTTGACACTCTTCAAAACTCTCTGTCAATTTTTATTTGTACTCGTCTATAGCGAAATCAATATATATACACACACAATTCGTTGATTATCTTTCCCCTTCGCTATACATAAGTCGAATTTAGATTTTCCGGAACATAAATGATTCATTGCCCCTTTGAAATTCGGTCAGCCAAAAATGAAACAGTGTGATGGTGATGATCATTAAATGAATAAGGAGGTTAAGACAGTGATAATTGATTTTGGGGTGGTGATGTCTATTCAAAATTTGATCAGCTGAGATAGGTTGTCTTTTGGGTGGTGGAATGATTAATTTTATGACATTCTCCCCCTTAATCATTTCACTCAAAAACAAAAATATGCAATATTACAGTTCACAAACCCCAATGTTCTTTCTGTGAATTTCAAATAATTCCTTGGGTAAGGGATTTGTAAACATATCTGCAAACTGATCTTCATACCTACACAAATCTACAGAAATTTCATCATTGTTTATCAGATCTCGAATATAATGATATTTTGTATCAATATGCTTAGTTTTCTTGTGGAAAACATGATTACATGACAGAGCAATGGCTGATTTATCATCACATAAAATCTGAGTTGGTTCTTGTTGTTCATGCAACAACACATTCACAATCCTTCTCATCCACACGATCTGAAATGCAGTTGTTGTTGCTGCAACATAATCTTCCTCAACAGGTGATAAAGTCACAATGGGATGCTTCTTTGAAGCCCAAACTACAACTCCTGAGCCAAAGATGAACACATATCCTGATGTGCTCTTCCTGTTATTTACATTATCTGCAAAATCACTATCAGTATATCCAATCAACTTAAAATATGAATATAATGTGTACATAACACCATAATTAGTTGCTCCATCAACATATCTTAGGATCCTTTTTCCTGCTTGCAAATGAGTTCTCTTTGGAGTCTCCATAAATCTAGAAATCAAACTTACAACAAACATAATATCAGGTCTTGTTACTATCAAATACATAAAACTTCCAACCATTCATTTATACAGAATCAGATCAACTCATCACCTCTCATCATTCTTATTGAGTTTTGTTCCAATTTCAATTCATGTTACAACTGGTTTACAATTCACCATCCTGAACCTTTTCAATATGTCATTTGCATAGTTATTTTGACAAATAAAAATACCATTTTCAAATTGATTTAATTCAATGCCTAGAAAATACTTCATCATTCCTTAATCAGTCATTTCAAACTTAGTTTTCATGGTTTTTTTAAACTCATATACTAAAAGATTTCCAGAAAAAATCAAATCATCAACATATAAGCATAGAATCAAGAGTTTACCTTCCTTATTTACCTTTGTATACAGATTTGGCTCACTTGGACTCCTGTTGAATCTTTCACCTTTCAAGTATTCATCAATTCTATTGTACCATACTCTAGATGTTTGTTTGAATCCATACAACACTTTCTTTAACCTGTAGACTTTATCTTCTTGTCCATCAATCTCATATCCTGCAGGTTGTTTCACATAAACCTCTTCTTCCATAAAACCATTTAAAAATGAACATTTTACATCCATCTAGTATATACACCATTTATTATGAGAAACAATGGATAACACCATTCTTATTGTATCAAGCATGGCTACAGGTGAAAAAGTTTCATTATAATCAATATCGGGTTGTTGACTGAACCCATGAGCTACAAACCCTTCCTTGTGCTTTTCAACTTCACCTTCAACATTTAACTTGGTCTTGTAAATCCATTTAACACCAATACAATTTTTATCCTCAGGAAAATCTATAAGTTCCCAAGTATTATTCCTTTCTATGGCATCAATTTCTTCATTCATGGATTCTACCCAAATTTCTTTTTTAACAACATCGTTAAAATTTACAGGATCATATGCAATTAATGCAAATATTGAAACTTCATCTACTTCATCATTTTTCTCATACAATTCTCTTAAACTTATACTCTTATAACCTATAGTTTTGTTTCTTAATGAAGCTAAAGTAGGACTTGATTCATCACTTACCTATGATCCTATTTGTTTTCCACCATAACTTAATGGTTCTCCATTGTCATATGTTCTGGGTGTTCTTATTTCTGATGGGCCAACTACTGGTGATTGTCTTACATGAGTTATTTTTGCAGGTGTATATGACTATGGAATCAACTGTCCACCCTGTACGACCTGCTCATATGCATCATCATCTTCATGAGATATTTCAGCTCCCCCTGAAACAATTTTATCAATTCTACCATCCAGATCTTCTTCTTCCTTGAACTCAACATCTCTGTTAATAAAAAAATTCTTCGTGATGGGATTATAGAGTCTATATGCCTTAGACTCCTCACTGTATCCAACAAATACAAATTTCTCACTTATTTCATCTAACTTTCTACTCATCTCTTCAGGTACATGTGCATAAGATACACACCCAAAAATACTCAAATGGGATACACTAAATTGTTCTTACCACTCCAAGCTTCCTGAAGAACTTTGTTCTTCACAATCTTAGTTGGACTCATGTTCAGAATATATACTCAACAAACAACTGCATCGTCTCAATATTTGTTTGGAAGATGCTTCTCCTTCAACATTCTTTGAACCATATTCATAATGGTTCGATTCTTTCTTTCAGCTGCTCCATTTTGCTATGGAGTATAATGAGTAGTAAACTATCTCTTGATTACATGATAATGACAAAACTACATGAAATCAGTAAGCATATACTCACCTCCTCCATCTTATCTCAGGACTTTAATTTATTTTCCACTCTCCTTTTTAGCCATAACCTTAAACCTCTTAAATATATCAAAAGCTTGAGACTTCTGCTTCAGCAAATAAGCCCAAGTTTTTCGACTGAAATAATCATTAAAAGTCATAAAATACACATTACCAGTCAATGAATATTTTTCATCAGTTCACATAAGTATGTGTGAACAAGTTCTAATGGAGCTTTTGCCCTATAGGAAACTCCATAAATAAATGTATCCCTACGATGCTTTGCAAGTATGCATCTCTCACATGAGCTTGTTGGTTGCTAAATATTGGGCAACCCATTCACCATTTGCTTCTTTTGCGGCTAATCTAGACCTCCAAAATGTAAATGGCCATATCTCAAAATCCATAACCATCACTCATCCAAACCTTTAACTTTATAAGAATTCAAGGAGTCATTCATATCATTTCTCATAATAAGTGGAAACATTCTATTCTTTTTCATCTCTCCTCTGTCAATCCACTGCTTACTTGGATACTTATCATAAATTGTACATAACATGTTCTTGAAAAACACTCTATACGTTTTCTCTATCAACTATCCAACATTTCTCTGGCTTTAAACAAAGTGCAACCTGGAGAGAAATGAGTGTGCCCTAAGGAATGTCTGTCCCTGATTGTTGAACCTATACCATTAACCTATCTAGGCCATTCCTTTGGTACTATACAAAGTGAAACCTGGAGAGAATGAATCTGCCCTAGGCAAACCCTAGACTGGATAACCAAACCTATGGTGGCACACCTTTCTCCAATGATAGCAAAGCAAGCAAGATAAACAAGATTTGATAAGATATTCCAAACCATAAACAAGAGAGAGTCCATTCCAAAACCGAAATCTACTAGCTGCAGCAGCTGCAACAACAACTCTCCTCCAAACTTGCACACAAACTAGCCAACTACAGTGCACACAAGTGTTTCTTATGCAGTTCTGAGAGTATTGGCCTCCTGTATTTATACTATTTCTAGAAGACTTCCAGGGTTGACTTCTCATTCTGGGTACTAATTCTTTAGTATATAACATTAAATTTAGACGACTTCTTCTCTTGGAGACTAATAACCTAATACAATTCATTCTCTTGAGTCGACTTGTCTTCTAGGGTTATTAACCAATTAATTAGGGTTTCTTCTTGCTTCCTGGAATATTCTATTCTCGCCAGGTTTACACGTGGAGGTAAATACCTCCCACAACTACCATAATATCAACATAAACATCATCTATTTTTCTTCTTTCATCATTCTTAGTATAAACAAGAATCACACCTTTACCATTAAATATTACCTTACAGTCATTACCCTACTTTACCTCAGACTGAATATTGGTATCTAAACTAGAAAACAAGTTTTCTATTTCCAGTCATGTGATTGCTACATCAGTTGTCTAAAAACCAAACATCATTTAAACTTTCCTGGGTGACATTACAAGTCAGAAAAATAGTTTTTTGGTCATCCTTTGACTCCTATGTCATGTGTGCAGACTGCTTTCTAACATCTACTTGCTTCTTCCAACATTTGTTCGCATAATTTCCAAATTTCTTACAATAATAAAATTATACCTTAGATTTATCATACCTCTAATTTCCTTGCTGCCAATATCTACTACTACTCTCCCTTAAACTAGAAGGATTCTTCTGAGTTTTCTCCTCAGATTCTGAATCATTTTTGTTGTCTCTTTGACCAACAAATCAACCTCCTCTTCCTCTGCTACTAGACCTTCCTCTACCTCTACGTCTAGTAATATGCAGTTGGGATTTGAAGGATTTTTCTAATGGATTATCATATCTAGACATCTTGGATTCATGAGAAATGACAAAAGCAATTAATTCATCAATATGAATTAGACCAATATCTTTAAATTCTTCTATGGGTACAACTATGGATTCAAACATGTTTGGCAAAAATCCGAGAACTTTCTCAATAACTCTCTTGCCTGAGAGGTCTTCACCGTAGTTCCTTAGCTAATTCACAACATTCATTACTTGAGTCATGAAACTATCAACTGACTCACTGTCCTTCATCTTTAGATTTTCAAAGTCCCTTCTCAAATTCTGAACCTTGGAAGTCTTCCCCTTGGATACACCTTGATAGCTAGTTTCAAGAATGTCACAATCTTTTTTTGAAGACATTGCACTTGACACATTCAGAAATATGGTTTTAGTTAGGCTTTACTGAATAAGATCGAGAGATTTTTTTGTCTTTCTTTATGTTCTCCTTCAACAAAATTTGCTCATCATTTATCACAGCCATTTCTACTGCTTGGTCAACAGGCTCTGGATAACCAACAGTAACAAACTCTCAAAGATCTTAAGAATGCAGAATTGTTCTCATTCTGGTAAACCAAGCAAATTTCTTTCATTCAAAACCAAAATCCGTGGTTGAGCCAAATCGCTGTTTGTATCCATTTCAAATCAAATTCCAAATCACTGTATTCATTTACAAAGATGAATCAGAAATATTACTAGCTTTGATACCACAATGAAGGATGCAGGGGAGTGCTTCAGAAAAGAATCAACATATACTACACGCATTTCAACACTTTGTAACAATACCTATAAGCTACAACTAGGTGTTTCAACAACGTGTTTCAACAAATAATAAAAAAACTATTATGTTATTACACCAAAATAGAGTTATAGCATAAATAAGGGAATTATGACAACAATCAAATAACTTCACTGAATCATTCTTTGCAACAATGAATTCACCTAATACTTATGTACTAAAAAGTCAATAGCATTCTATAAAAAAACACTTCACAGCATAAGGATTTAACTGGAGTTTTGAAAAAGTAAATAGAGTATGCATGCTACATCAAAATGAATTACTCCATACTAAATCTTAACATTAGCATGAGTTTACAAACTCAGTATAAAATCTCTTGTTAACACTCTTTATAACTCTCTATCAATTTCTATTTCTACTCTTTTATATCGAAATCAAGATTACATAGATGTATATATACACTGATAGATGTATATTAGTTAGTCAGTTAGCTTGTTGTTTCACTATACCTAAGTCGAATTTATATTTTAGAGAACATAAATGATTCATTTCCCCTTTGAAATTCGATCAACAAGAAAAGATAATTAATTTCTAAGCAGTGGTATCTCTTCCAAATTCGATCGACTGAGATAATCCATCTTTTGGGCAATGGAATGATTAATTTTCTGACACCATCAACAAATCCGTGCTATAACGTTTTCCATAACGCAGTTGTTTCTATTTTGAAAGATGGCGGTTTCTATGACCGCGGAAATAGATAGAAATAATCTATTTTTATTTCTTCACAAGGAAGTGTTATGTCCATTTCTTAATCATAGTCCGAAGCAGTTTTGGAATTTGCTTTTGAACCTGCTTATCCATCAAACTACATTTTTGTGTCAACTTGTTTCTCCATCAAATTAAATTTTCGTGATTTTATATTCCACGTCACAAAAAGTGTTATTGGAAATTGTGCCCTTTAAAAAACTCATATTCAAATCTACACTTTCTCACTACCAAGTTGTTTAGTTGTTGCAAATTGATATTAAGCACATTTTATATTCAACATACTATGTACAGAGATTGCATTCAGAGGTCCACGTGATCAATGTTCAAGCAATATAATTGTTGTAGCATGTCAATGACTATCTTTATGATTGAATTGATGTATTGATGTAGCATGTTAATGAGTCTCTTTATCTTTAAAGTCTGTAAATGCTCAATATCGGAGATTTTAATGAGTATGTAATAATATCAAAGAAGAATCAATATCAAAGTCTGTAAATGCTCAATATCGGAGATTTTAATGAGTATGTAATAATATCAAAGAAGAATCAATATCAGCATAAAAAAATATCATTTTTGAGTAAAACATTCTATAGTTTACTTCTATTTCTTTTGGCCTCTCCTTGTTACTTTCCAATATAAGTTCCACTATACTTACTGGCTCTTAAATTTATCTGCATGAAATTTTAATTTTATCAATTGTCTTTGTATTACCTTAGTGAGTTTGTGTTTTCCTAATCCTTTGTCCAACCCAAACACACATTCTTATTATGATTAACACTTTTGTCCCTTTTTCTCTTGGTTTCTTTAAAAATCTTTCCCTTCACATCTTATTTATCAGTTTGATATTATTGAATTCTTTTTCAATGACATCTAGCCCTTCACGTTTGCATTGTCCAAATATACATTCAAACAATCCTGTGAGCATTATTTTGCTGATATCCTTCTATTCATCAGACTATGCCGCTTCAGTAAAAGTTTAGAATATCGTCTCAATTATTCTAGTATTACCAGGAATTAAATGTCAAATTGAGTTGCTCGATAGCCCAGTGATATGTTATGCGAATTTTAAGATAACCAACTAAATAACCAATTTGCATCAACAACCTTGAAATACATAACTAGCTAAATAACCAATTTGCATCAACAACCTTCAAGTTCATTTTATTAGATATGGATAAGTAAATAGGAGGAATTAGAAACGAAAGAAGCACAGTATGTAGAGATATGTTTTGGCCGATAACGGTGCGCGGCCGATAATGATATTTATTTTTTAATTCTATTTATTAAATTGAAAATAAAATAGTAATGAAATGAAATTGTCGAAATTAATATTATATATATAATTTAATTTTATATTTATTAATTTTTAAAAAAAATTAGAAAAAAAAATTCCAATTATAAAGTTATATTTAGTTTATTTTATTATTTTTTGTAAATTTATTATTGTGAAAAACTTGATAAAATATTTGAATCTCTCTTTAAATTGTAAATTATAAGTGTGAGTAGTATGAGATTTAAAAAGGGAAAAAGAGATTGGTAATTTAGTTTAGCTAAAATACTCTTTTTCTTCTTTGTCTTTTAAATAATTAGATAATGGTAGATTTTTTACTTTGAAAAATAAATTATTAGATAATGGTAGATTTTTTACTTTGAAAAAAAATTAAAACAAATGAAATGTCACTTCACTTTTAAACAAAATTTATTTATTTATTATTATTTATATATTTAAAAAAAAATGGTAAGAAAATTTATTTATTTATTATTTATATATTTAAAAAAATGAAAATTTATTTTATTTATTATTATTTATTTATATATTTAGAAAATATATTTTTATTGATTAATTTTTTTTTATTTATAATTTAAATAAAATATTAATTTAATTTTATAAAATGTGGAGATTTAACTTTTTAAAAAGTTAATTAAAAAGAATTATTAAATTATACAAAATCTTTATTTTTAAATGAAATAAAAACATATATTCAAATTTATAAAGTATTTGATTTTCAAGGTATTATTATTTAATTTTTTCTATTTAGTCTAATCAAAAAATTATAAATTTTTTTAATTATTTTCAATTTTATTTATCATTTCTAATTTGTTTTTGTTTTTAAATTTATAGAATTAGATGCTTTTGGAATTTGTAAATTATACATTCTAAATATTGTGTTTGCCATATTATGTGGTCTTGATAATTAATTTAAAAAAATAAAAAAAAAATTGTTTAAATATTTTCTTACACAAATCACTAAGAAATAGTTGATCATGCTTGGAAGTTTTAACAGTATAATAGAAATTGTTGATCATAGGATTTTCTCCAATAGTTAATGTTATTATGTAAATCGGTCATTCCAACATTTCAATCTCTATTATGGACATGTGAATAATGCATTTTGAATTTGCTGATTAGATATTGTAAATGTGTTTTTTTATAAATAAAGTGAGAACCGTGTATTAATTTCTGTTAATGTTTGTTACAATGTCATCTGTTAGCCACCTATTACGCTTAAGCAAAGGGAAACGAGCGGTGGTTGCCATTAAAGACTTAGAGTTTGACACGTCACCGCGTGAAAAAAATTGTATGAACAAAATGATTTGATCTCCATGACCAATTTGCATGAACAAAAGTGTATTAACAAAATGAAATTGGTCTCCATGACCATCTAGCTTCCGATGAGAGAAAACAAAATCGAGGAAACCTAGGCATGTTCTTGGGTGAGCTTTCGAGGCGACCATGGATGCTCATGGTATGCTCCCTCCACCTATCTTGGGGTAATTTCTTAGTCCAACATCACGGAGTTGCACAGTGCCAAATACTGATCCTATGGAGTTTGAGGCCCGAGGGCAAGTTTAAATGGCTGTAGAGGAGTGCTCTCTTTCGAAGGTGGCATTTCCTCTTTGACCAAGTGGTTTCCATGGATCAAAGGATGATAGTGACAGTCCAAGCTCCAGTATAGTTGTCCTTTGAGGCCCGAAGGTGAAGAGTACAATGAGAGTGGTGGGGGTAAATCTGCCACATCTAGAGAGAGAGTTGTTGTACAACGAGCCTCTCCTAGACTTTTCCCTTTCTCTTGGCATGGTGGAGACAATGTGGAGGCTAGTCTACGGTGGAGTGAAGGCGGAGGAAGGATGGGTTGGTGGTGTTAGAATATGAAGATTGTGCTCATTTTACCATTGATGATACCCTCGTCACCCAACCAACTGGCAGAAGCCTTCTTGGGAACACCTTGACCTTGAAGAATCACAGTAGAAATCAATAGCCAGAGGCTAAATACTTTCAAGAAGAAATAGAAACTGCAAAGTTGAACAAATGATCCCACCAGGAAAGCTAGCACACCACTTTCCCCAAAGACCTCAGCACAAAACTGTGCGGTCGCGCAAATGCTTTACAATTCAAAGGAGATGCCGTAATAATGAAATGGCCTTCTGTATTTATAGTGGACTAGGCAGACGGGTTAGCTGGGGCCGACTTCTCCTTCGGGCATCAATAAATTCAATTTAAATATGTTTGTTGATGGAGGCAACTTGTCTGGGGTTTCCTTCAGTTCTTGCTTCCTTTAGGAGGATTCTAATTGTCATAAGGTCTAATAGAGCTTTTATACCTCCGACTTCTATAATGTTAACCTCCCCTCCTAGCTAGAGGTATGGTCTTAGAGCACAACAAACCATTCCAATTGGTAGCACTCTGAGCTTTGTCATTATTATCCATTTGGATAATCTCCATGACAGCTGGTACAATATCAATTAATAGAACACACTGTGTCTATTCAAGGTAGTACACAACTACTCAGACTTGTGAAACACAATAAAAATAGTAGCATATCTATTGTCATTCATTCTTCATAACAAATATCTGATGGCAAACTGCATGGAAACAATGTTATGACAAAGTAAAATCATCTGGGCCAATCTTTAACTCGTATTATGGAATCACGAGAAAGTGTCTTCCCTCGATTAATAGAATATCAACAATAATCATCACGGGCCAATCTTTCACTCCCGTTTGTGAGATATGAAAGAATGTCTCCCCTCAATATAGAATATCAACAATGGGCTATCACGTCCATTCTTCTCAACAAGGAAGAAGGATTATTTCTTGTTTATGAGCCTGGACCATTTTTCACCCTAGGCCATTCCTCAGGTATAAACAAAGTGTAACCTAGAGAATGGAGTCTACCCTAGAAATGTTTGGAACATTCATTCCTTACCCTAGGCATTCCTCCGACACTAAACAAAGTGTAGCCTAGGAGATGAGTCACCTAAGGAGATGATTGTCCACGTTGTTGTTGAGCCTAGACTACTCCCCACCACGGAGCCATCCCTCCGACACTAAACAAAGGGTGACCTATAGAGAATGAGTGCGCCCTCGAGGAATAAATGTCAGGACCATTCCCCACCCTAAGCCACTCCTCCGACACTAAACAAGAGGTGTAACTTGGAGAGATTGAGTTTGCCCTCGAGGAATGTTTGTCTGCATGAACCTCAAAGCGAGCGATTCTTGAAACTACTCACAGTGTGAACTTGAGAGAATGATTGCACGAAGGCGGAGACCATTCCTACTTGACCACTACCAGTGGTCAAGAAGAATGATTGTCCTAGACCACTCCCTTGTGGGGAAGTGGTGTCTATGACCATCAACAATGGTCGCCTCCCATGTTGTTAACTACAGTAGAGTCATTATGCATCATAAAATCTCAATCCCACTTCGAGGCGAGGCTTATCATCAAATCCGGACTATTTTTCAATTACAAAGATAAATAATATTTTCAATGCTCCCCTCCTAAGCTGGAGAGTTATTTCAATCACAAAATAAATGATTTTCAAGAATATTTTACGTACCTTCTCTATCGGGAGAATCTTCTCTTTTAGTTAAGGGAGTTATTTCCATGATCCCCACATTCTCTCCGAGTAATACCAAACTTGATTACGGAAGAGGGTTTTGCAGCCGAGATATCTATTATGCTCCTTGAGTGGGGATATCTCGAGCTTTACCTCTCCTTCACGGACTTTATCTGGAAGAAATAAAGTAGTATTTGATCTCAATGTGCTTGACCTTTCATGAAACTTAGCTTGGATGCTCGGGATAATCTTATACAACTCGATTATCTATTATATTATGGTCGGTCACGAATTACGATCAAATAAATATGATATTAACTTCCTTAACCATACTGCTTTTGTGCATGCCTCACATGTTGCGATGTATTTTTCTTTTGTTGTGTTGAGTGTGGCAGAATTTTGTTTCCTTTTGCCCCAAGATATCATAGTGGATTCCAAGTTGAAACACATACCTGAGTACTCTTTCTATCTTTTGCACTTCGCCCAATCAGAGTACGTGAATCCATGAAGTTGGATATCATTTGATCTCAGTGTATCTCAACCCTTAGTTTATTGTCCCATGAATATATCTTAGGACATGCTTTGGCTTATATTGTTACTGTCTTGGTTCCACCTGGAGCTGACTTAATGTATTTACAACAAAACAAATATACGATGCGGTACCAAATACATCAATGATCAATTAGCTGTCGATATAGAGATGGATCTATTGGATCGAAATCGGAGACTTTCACTTTTCTTATATCTGCATTCATAGGAATTAATCCATGGATTCACAGTCCATCATTCCAAATTTCAGAAGGATCTTTATTGTGTACTTTTCCTTGTCCGAGGAATACTTCACCATGCTTTTACCATACTTCTAGTCCCAAGTAATAGTGCATGAGACCTAGATCTTATGTATCAAATTAGGAGGCTAAATCCTTACCCACACTAGATGATTAGATATTCTTCACATGTTAAGAATAGATCATCAACATATAATAGTAGAATTGGTCACGTTGTTGCAACTTTGTAATAAAGGAGTTTGGATGCATGACTCAGGAGAAGTAAGTCTAGTCGGAGACAATACATTGTGCATTCTAGCATACCAAATATGGAGCTTGCTTGAGTCCATATAGAGGCCTTCTTCAATCTACAAGCATTAGTGTCTTTGGAATATTACTTTTAGTCCTTGAGGTTGTTCAATATATACTTCTTCTTAAATTGGTACGGTAAGAAGGTTGTCTTTACATCCATATGGTGTAGATTCCCGTCCATGGAATGACAAGGGAATGTAGTAACTCACGATGGGTATACCTTACTGGAACCAAAGGTTTCATCCATAGTCTTCTCCTCATACATAGGAGAATCCTTTGAAAGCCTAAATATTGCCTTATATTTATCCACGCTTAGGTCTGTGCATGTTTGATCTTGTATAACCATTTTTAAGTTACAACTGATTTCTCTGCTTTTAGATGCGAATTTTAATTTCCAGCACTTCATTTTTCATAATGGGTGATGTTACGCCATGGCTTCTTTCTATTGTCCCTTTTTAGCTGCTTCTTTGAATGTAGTAGGTTCTTCATCTAAAAGTTTTGTCATGTATGTTGCATAGCTTGAGAATCTTTTCAGTCTTTTGCTCTTCCTAGATGTTCCTTTTGGAACCTTGATTCTTTCTGCGTCTTGTAGTGTGGCTTCAAGCCAAGATGGTGATTTCTTATTCTTTGGTATATTATCTGGATCAATTTTCTCACATATCTCCATAGGATTGTCAGGGTTGATCCATACCTAGTTAATTTAAACTACGTGTTTTCTTCATTTGGTTCTTCAATTTCTTCTTCTTCTATAGTTTCTTCAATAGATTTTTGAAGGCCATTCTTTCATTGAATGTTACATCTACGCTTTACTTCTATCTTGTGTTGTTCTAGAATATATATTCTATAGGCTTTGGATGAATCACTATATCCGCGAATATCCCCTTATTTCCTGAGGGTTCTGGTTATTTCTTTTATCTTTGGGAATATGAGAATAAACTTGACATCAGGTATATTCTTAAGTTTTCCTACGTTAGGTTTCTTACACAAAGAATGCTATACGGTGTCATGTCCTTCAATGCAATGAGGGATTTTGTTACGTATCTATATTATTAGATCATTACTTTGCTTCTCCCCATAGAAACATGAATGATCTTGATCCTTCAATGGCCAAGTTTACGATTTCTTCAATGAATCTGTTCTTTCTTTCTCCTACCTGCGTTTATTTAGGGATTATGAGGAACAATCAACTCCCTCATAATCTCCCTCTTGATTCTGGAGATTACAACGAACTCCTCCGAGGGTGTATTCTCCTCCATTATTTGTTCTTAATGTCTTGATCTTCTTGTTAAGTGGGTTTTCTATTTCTACCTTGAATTCTTGGAACTTGTTGAATACTTCATCTTTTGACTTGGTAGTGGAACTACGTCTTCCTTGAATAGTCATCTATGAATGTTATGTAGTAGAGAGATCCTCCAAATATTTGACTAGCATTGGACCATGAGCTTCTAAATTGTATTAGATCTGGGGTTTCCTTAGATCTATTGTTCTAACTACTTGGGAATGGTTTCTTGGCATTCTTCCCAAGGCATCCATACAAATTCCTTAGTGTTAGCCAGACTTCCCAGATACAGTATCCCTTCAACCATCTTCTTGAGAAAAGGTAATTCTTCATAGTTAATGTGAACTTGAGGAAAGGTAATGCTTGATAATTGATATGAGCATACCTTCTATGCCAAAGCTCATTAGGGTTTACTTCGTCATGTACTATGGCTTCTTCATTTCGTTCTAGTAGTCTATACAGATTCCCTTCATGTCTTCCAATAACCCTAGCATCTTCTATGATGAAATCTTTGTGTCATGATAACACCTTTTTATCTATGAAGGCTATTCTATCTCCTTTGTCTTCTAAACATGATATTAATACTAGATTCTTTTCTAAACTAGGTACATATAAAACATTTCTTAAGTGAACATGATTACCTGATTCCAATTTGACGGAGGCTTGTCGAAATCCTTCGATGGGGTAGGTGATTTTGTCTCCAAGCTCCACTTTGTACGATGTCTTTCTCTCATTTAGATTTGAGAGTCTAGCTTGATCTCCCGTCATGTGCCTGGAAGCTCCACTATCGATTATCCACATATCATCTTCAATTGTCTCGGTAAGTGCTGAGTAGTGTAAGAGACTAATTGTTTCACACATGTCTTCGATTGACTGGTAACTGGTCATGCCTTGATCCAAAACTTCAACTTCGTCATTTCTTTCTTCTGATAAATTCAATAGGTGCATTGAGTTAGGGTGCATTTGAATATCTTCTCCTTGAGCAAGATGCTCCATCAAAAGGTGCCAGATCTAAGAATTAGGGTTTCTGCAACTGCTACTACTAGTAACCCTAGCTGCAGTGCTTTGGAAGCTACTCCTACTAGTAACCCTAGCAGCAGTTCCTCAATGAGCTCAATATCTAGCGGTTATGTTTCCTTCCAACGTTTTAGGCTGATTGAAGGGGTGTGGGCCCATAACCTGTTAGAATATAGAAGATTGTGCTCGTTTTACCATTGACGATACCCTCGTCACCCAACCACTGGCCGAAGCCACCCTCCGAGCACCTTGACCTTGACTGAGAAGAGAATCCTGGTAGCAATCAATAGCCAAGAGAGGCTAATGCACCAAGCAAGAAAATAGAAACTAAGCTGAACATATGATCCCACCCAGAAGCTAGCGCACCACTTTCCCAAGAGACCTGTGCACAAAACTGCCAACTGCAATGCACACAACTGGCTCTGCAATTCTAAGAGTGTGTAATAATGAAACTGGCACCCTGTATTTATAGTGGACTGGCCAAGTTAATTGGGGCCGAATTCTCCTTCTGGGCATCAATAAATTCAATTTAAATGTATTTGTTCAACCGACAACTTGTCTAGGGTTTCCTTCAATTCTTTGTTTCCTTCCGGAGGATTCTAGTCTCGTCATAGGTCACAATAGAGGTTTATACCTCCTGAAGCTACCATAATATTAATAGGTGGAAAGAACCTGGGAGAGCTCGAAAGAGCTGAAGAGCAGGAGAAATTGCAGAGGTAAATGCAGAGAATTTTCCTAAGAGAGCCAAGGGACATGAGTGCAATTACAGAGGGAAAAAGAGAGAATTCACTTGAGAGAGCCAGGGAGCAAGCACATTTGCAGAGGGAACAAGAGAAAATTCACTCGAAAGAGCCAAGGAATAAGAGCAAATCCATCGGGGGAATGAATGAATTCACTAGGGCATTTTCCCTCTTAATGCAACTCGAATTGACGAATAGGCTAGCCATGAGAGTCGAGGTGACGACTTCCCTAGGCCTGCTGCCTAGCGTGGGACACCTTATCTGGCTTTCGTGGGGTGGGGGGGCGCCGATTAAACTTGCAAGGTTGTCCAAACACACTACCATTACTCTTCGTTGGGTGCGGGTCATTCTACAATAATGGGTGGAGGGCTCGTGACCGGGGTTAATAATTCGAGTTGCCACCTCATGCCATCTATCCTCTGACTCAATTGTCACCCTATGAGAGGAGATATTATAAATGTGTTACTCATATTATCTAAATTAAATAATTAATTAAAATATCATTTTTTTATCTTTTTAATAAGAAGTTATAAAGTTTGTTTTCATAATTTTAAATAAACTAAAAATTATTAATATAACTATAATTAAATTTATTTTTAAATTAATGGTCAAGAAATATCAAATCTGTGTATAAGACCCTCTTGTTTGGGGGATAAGAAACCATCTTAGTTTAGTGATTTGATTTTTAAAGTCTATAGATGTATACATATTCTACCCCATCTAGATTGAAACTTGTAAGCTTCAAAGAGGAAACTAGTGTTCTTAACCTTAAACCTACTCAAATTAGATATAAAAGTTCAAATCCTTTTTACTAAATTTTTGTAAAAATTGTGAGATAAAAAAAAATATTTCTATCTCATAAAACTTGAGATGTATAATTAATTTACAATGTTTTGTGTATAACGAAAATTTGTTCCCTCAGGCATTCTAATTGCGTAGTTAGAATAGATCAATCTCCCTCTAACAGTAATTAATTAGTGTTTGCATCTATTAATACTTTGAATGTTTTAGTTTGATCAATCTTTCAATTTTTTTTAATTATTGATAAAAGAGAAAATGGAGGCTTTTTCTGCGATGATTTCCATACACTAAAAATGATTCCCTTCAAGACTGCCATGCCTTTACCAAGTCACTTCAATCTCCAATACGACCAAATACTAATTTATCATTATAATTTCCAAAAACATTGCAAAATTTGTGTGCCCATGTATGGAGCATTCTTTTGCTTATAACAACCACTTGAGTAAAAGTTTAGATTCGTGCCTCGATTATTTCAACATTAGAAGCGATTAAACATAACGTATTTGCATCTATACAGTAAATTTCTTTTATTTAAAATGGATAACTTTTTCTTTTATTTAAAATGGATAACTTAATAGGAGAAATTAGAAGAGAACGAATCACTGTAGGCGTGTGGCCTGCTGACCGACAACGGTGTGGACATGAGACGATGTTGCTATCATGTCTGTGGATTGAACACAAGGCCTCCCATGTGCAAATTAAGTGTAATGAATGCGGGCTTCAACAGAAAGTATGCCTTCACGTGAAATTTGGCGTTCATACTGTGAAAGTTGTTCTATCTGTTGAGTCGATATCCGACAAAGTGTTAGAGAAAAGACGTCAGTCGTTCTTCCATCGAATTCGAATTATTTGTCATAGTATTTATCTGATGTTGTTAGAACCCATGTGCATACTATTCATCTTCCCTTAGAATGTCGAGCGCAGCCATAAACTTTTGAAAAAATTTGTAGATCCTTAAGTTTTGAGACCGATGACTCCAACATCTTTCTTTTCCTCACGGATTGGTACCGACTCACTGTCACATGCATTTGTCTTTCCATGTTACGGAACGACACGGCTTTGTACATGGCGTTAGAGGCCAAACAACAGAAATGGTGGGCCGTCATAAGTGGTACCGTTTTAATTAGTAAATGACAACTATAATCCACCCATACTTTTAAGCTCTTTATTGAATTAAAGAGCTTAAAAGTATGGGTGGATTATAGTTGTCATTTACTAATTAAAACGCTACCACGTATAATCATAAAGCAGGTAAATTCAATACTTAAAGCAGTTAAAACCCCATGCAGTTAAAACCCCATGCTAGCTATAGTAAATAATGGATCATTATTATTATGTTTATGTAAATCGAAAATAAAATTTTTCACATGTGTTAATTTTTGTTAATCATTTAAATGTGGTAATTATATGGTCTTATAGTAATTTCTTAATATGATTAAATAAATGTTAAAAAGTTAAAAGGTTAACTCATGCATTCATAAATACAAGGAAGTTATGAACAATAAATCCTATCTATTGATTTGAGAGGACGACTAAAAATATGCTAGCAGATTTTATTACTAGCCATCAAATTCAATTTTTAGATTAAAAGATCATTAATTGTGCACATTGTCAATAATTATACTTTGCCTAAAACTATATTTTTAAAAACATTTTAAAAATAAAAATAAAAATCAAACTATCCTAAATAAAATCTAACTATTCTATACATTATAGAATCGAACTATTCATATGCACATGCAATTTAGAAAAAGGTACTATGCAATATGAAACCAATGTATAATTGGAATTATGCCTAGACACGCGGTAGTAGGCACAATGCACTCACAACAACTCCACGGCATAAATCTAAATCAAACTATTCTATGCATTATAAACACAGATAATTTTAGGGGCTAAATTTCACTCATGGGTTAATTTTTCAAGGTTTTTCCCAAAAAAAGATTCATTATTTTATCCCAAATTCTATGGGATAAAATTATTTTACGTCAAAAATTGCCAAAATTTTATACAAACTATATAAAATCCTTAGAAATTTGAATATTTTTACAAAAATATAGCTTAACATTTTATAGTTGGTATATGAAGGATTAGTAAGATTCGCCGAGGTTTCTACATTTTAGAATAAATTTCCATCTTTAAAATCATCCCTCATTAAGCCGAAAGACGTATACCTATTGGAGATGGGCACAATTAATCACCTTTTAATCTAAAATTCTAATCCAATGGCTAACAATTGAAGATGCTGGCATATTCTTAGTCATCCTCCCAAATCAATGAATGTGATTTACTCTTCATAACTTCCTTGTATTTTTGAATGTATATATGTTTACTTTTTAACATTTACCTAATCCTATTAAGAAATTACCACCCTATGATTGCCAAGTTTCACTGATTAACCTTTGAAATTACCACATTTAATTTTTGGATGTACTAGTGCAAAGTAATTACAAAACAAAGAGTGGATTAACTTGACGTGAAAAATGAGTATCTTAAAAGAAATCGGACGAAATTTTCTTAAATAAAGAGAAAATCGGAGTATTCCTTTAGCCTCGATCTGTCTGTATTGATTTGACTTTGCAGAAAATGGGGCAGTTACACAGAAGGAAATTGCAAGGCAATTACAGAGAAGGAGTGTATTGATTTGAATTGAAAGTAATCCGGTGAAATTTTTCTTCAATGAAAAGAAAATTGGAGGATTTTCCTCCAAATCGTGAACTGTCCATATTGACATGACTTTAATGGCCAAAAAATCGGGGGAATTTCGGTAAAGTTAGCAAACAATTTTTCCAAGCTTTCCTTTCATCTCTGTGCCCCACCACTCAATCGTTGAAAAGTCGCTCGCTTCAAACTCTGAGTTGGAAAGAGAGAAAAACTACCATATAAAACACTGCGGGGAAAAACTACCATAGGCAATTACACAGAAGGAAAT
>SNQJ01S0037884.1:126361-137578 GCA_010110895.2 Picea sitchensis
CAATTCGTCGATTATCTTTCCCCTTCCTATACATAAGTCGAATTTAGATTTTCCAGAACATAAATGATTCATTGCCCCTTTGAAATTCGATCAGCCAAAAATGAAACAGTGTGATGGTGATGATCATTAAATGAATAAGGAGGTTAAAACAATGATAATTAATTTTTGGGTGGTGCTATCTATTCAAAATTCGATCAGCTGAGATAGGTCGGCTTTTGGGTGGTGTATTGATTAATTTTATGACATTCTCCCCCTTAATCATTTCACTCAAAAAAAAAATCTGCAATATTACAGTTCACAAACCCCAATGCTCTTTCTGTGAATTTCAAATAATTCCTTGGGTAAGGGCTTTGTAAACATATCTGCAAACTGACGTTCATATCTGCAAAAATCTACAGAAATTTCATCACTGTTTATCAGGTCTCGAATAGAATGATATTTTGTATCAATATGCTTAGTTTTCTTGTGGAAAACATGATTACGTGACATAGCAATGGTTGATTTATCATCACATAAAATCTGAGTTGGTTCTTGTTGTTCATGCAACAGCACAGTCACAATCCTTCTCATCCACACGATCTGAAATGTAGTTGTTGTTGCTGCAACATAATCTTCCTCAACAGGTGATAAAGTCACAATGGGATGCTTCTTTGAAGCCCAAACTACAACTCCTGAGCCAAAGCTGAACACATATCATGATGTGCTCTCCCTGTTATTTACACTATCTGCAAAATCACTATCAGTATATCCTATCAACTTAAAATATGAATATAATGTGTACATAACACCATAATTAGTTGCTCCATCAACATATCTTAGGATCCTTTTTCCTGCTTGCAAATGAGTTCTCTTTGGAGTCTCCATAAATCTAGAAATCAAACATAAAACAAACATAATATCAGGTCTTGTTACTGTCAAATACATAAAAATTCCAACCATTCGTTTATACAGAATCGGATCAACTCATGACCTCTCATCATTCTTATTGAGTTTTGTTCCAATTTCAATTCGTGTTACAGCTGGTTTACAATTCACCATCCTGAACCTTTTCAATATGTCATTTGCATAGCTATTTTGACAAATAAAAATACCATTTTCAAATTGATTTAATTCAATACCTAGAAAATACTTCATTATTCCTTAATCAGTCATTTCAAACTCAGTTTTCATGGTTTTCTTAAACTCATCTACTAAAAGATTTCCAGAGAAAATCAAATCATCAACATATAAGCATAGAATCAAGAGTTTACCTTCCTTATTTACCTTTGTATACAGAGTTGGATCACTTGGACTCCTGTTGAATCTTTCACCTTTCAAGTATTCATCAATTCTATTGTACCATACCCTAGATGCTTGTTTGAATCCATACAACACTTTCCTTAACCTGTAGACTTTATCTTCTTGTCCATCAATCTCATATCCTGGAGGTTGTTTCACATAACCTCTTCTTCCAGAAAACCATTTAAAAATGATCATTTTACATCCATCTAGTATATAAACCATTTCTTATGAGAAACAATGGATAACACCATTCTTATTGTATCAAGCGTGGCTACAGGTGCAAACGTTTCATTATAATCAATATCGGGTTGTTGACTGAACCCATGAGCTACAAACCCTTCCTTGTGCTTTTCAACTTCAGCTTCAACATTTAACTTGGTCTTGTAAATCCATTTAACACCAATACAATTTTTATCCTCAGGCAAGTCTATAWGTTCCCAAGTATTATTCCTTTCTATGGCATCAATTTCYTCATTCATGGATTCTGCSCAAACTTCTTTTTTAACAACAWCATTAAAATTTACAGGATCATATGCAATTATTGCAAAATTTGAAACTTGATCTACTTCATCATTTTTCTCATACAATTCTCTTAAACTTATAGTCTTATAACCTATAGTTTTTTTTATTAATGAAGGTAAAGTAGGACTTGATTCATTACTTACCTATGATCCTATTTGTTTTCCACCATAACCTAATGGTTCTCCACTGTCATTTGTTCTGGGTGTTCTTATTTCTGATGGGCCGACTCCTGGTGATTGTCTTACATGAGTTCTTGTTGCAGGTGTATATGACTATGGAATCAACTGTCCACCCTGTACGACCTGCTCATATGCATCATCATCTTCATGAGATATTTCATCTCCCCCTGAAACAATTTTATCAATTCTACCATCCAGAGCTTCTTCTTCCTTGAACTCAACATCTTTGCTAATAAAAAAATTCTTCGCGATGGGATTATAGAGTCTATATGCCTTAGACTCCTCACTATATCCAACAAATACAAATTTATCATTTATTTCATCTAACTTTCTACTCATCTCTTCAGGTACATGTGAATAAGCTACACACCCAAAAATCCTCAAATGGGATACACTAAATTGTTCTTACCACTCCAAGCTTCCTGATGAAATTTGTTCTTTACAATATTCGTTGGACTCATGTTCAGAATATATACTCAACAAACAACTGCATCGTCCCAATATTTGTTTGGAAGATGCTTCTCCTTCAACATTCTTTGAACCATATTCATAATGGTTCGATTCTTTCTTTCAGCTGCTCCATTTTGCTGTGGAGTATAATGAGTAGTAAACTATCTCTTGATTACATGATAATGACAAAACTACATGAAATCAGTTAGCATATACTCACCTCCTCTATCTTATCTCAAGACTTTAATATATTTTCCACTCTCCTTTTAAGCCATAACCTTAAACCTCTTAAATATATCAAAATCTTGAGACTTCTGCTTCAGCAAATAAGCTCAAGTTTTTCGACTGAAATAATCATTAAAAGTCATAAAATACACATTACCAGTCAATGAAGATGTTTTCATCAGTTCACATAAGTATGAGTGAACAAGTTCTAATGGAGATTTTGCCCTATAAGAAACTCCAGAAATAAATGTATCCCTACGATGCTTTGCAAGTATGCAGCTCTCACATGAGCTTGTTGGTTGCTAAATATTTGGCAACCCATTCACCATTTGCTTCTTTTGCAGCTAATCTAGACCTCCAAAATGTAACTGGCCATATCTCAAATTCCATAACCATGACTCATCTAAACATTTAGCTTTATAAGAATTCAAAGAGTCATTCATATCATTTCTCATAATAAATGGAAACATTCTATTCTTTTTCATCTCTCCTCTGTCAATCCACTGCTTACTTGGATACTTATCATAAATTGTACATACCATGTTCTTGAAGAACACTCTATACTTTTTCTCTATCAATTGTCCAACACTTCACAGATTTGATTTCATACTAGGTACATAATAAACTGTTAGAATACAATGAATGTGCTCATCTAACCATAGACAATATAGCAGTATTGTCACCCAAACATAGGCTGAAGCCACCCCAAGCACCTTAACCTTGACAAAGAATAGTTTTGGAATCAAACCCTAGACTGGATAGCCAAACAAATGTGGCACACCTTTCTCCAAGGATAGTGCACCAAGAAAGAGCAACAAGAGCTGATCAAAGAGTCCAAACCATAACCAAGAGAGATTCAAAGCCAAAACTGAAATCTGCTAGCTAGAGCAGCTGCAACAACAACTCTCCTCCAAACTTGCGCACAAATTGGCCAACTGGAATGCGCACAATTGTTGCTTCTACAGTTCTGAGAATATTGGCTAGAATGAAGACTAGCCTCTGGTATTTATATTATTTCTGGTAGAGTGCCTGGGCCGACTTCTCATTCTGGGTACTAATTATTTAGTATATAACATTTTCTTTAGCCTAATTCTTCTCTTGGAGACTAATAACCTGATACAAGTCATTCTCTTGAGTTGACTTGTTTTCTAGGGTTATTAACCAATTAATTAGGGTTTCTTCTTACTTCCCAGAATATTCTATTCTCGTCAGGTTTACACATGGAGGTAAATACCTCCCACAACTACCATAATATCAACACTGCCTCCTAGCTAGGGAGGTATTGAAGGTAGTGGTCTTGAGCACAAACATACCATTCACCCAGTAGAATCAACATAGTCGTATAGATTATCTTATGAACACCATCATCACTATCAGTGTCATCAATTGCATCATCTATCGAAACCATACTACATATGAGTAATCAGAAATGATGTTGGATAAGTCACTCACTCCACAGAGTGACACAAGAACCATTATTCTAATCCAGACATATGTCCTAGAAGAATAAATGTCCTGGATCATTTTCCGTCTGGGGAATCTCTGTCCATCAGTACACTAATCATCTATCTATTTGATAATCTATTTCAACACTACTGATAGTTTTACAAGGCAATCGAAACAATGTCATTCAATAGAACACAACTGTATCTATCCATAGTAGTACATAACTACAATCCAATGGTACACTACCACACCACGTAGCACACAACTAATTGATTAGTGACATATAGTCATAATCAGTGGAACACATCCACCATAGTAGCATGCATCTTATATCCAGAGACATACAGTCTCTATGGAAATCATATCATCTGATATCAACCTGCACAGAAAAACAATGTCATGATATAAGCTGAAACATTTGGGCCATACTTCCACTCACAATTGTGAGACCTGGAAGAGCATCTTCCCTCAAGAGGTAAAACATCAATGATGAGCTATATGGACTATTATTCTCAAGCAAGGAAGAATAAATGTCCTGATTTCTGAGCCTGGACCATTCACCTATCTGGGCCATTTCTCTGGCATTAAAAAAAGTGCAACCTGGAGGGAAATGAGTCTGCCCTAGGGAATGCATGTCCCTAATTGTTGAACCTAGACCATTAACCTATCTCGGCCATTCCTTTGGTACTGAACAAAGTGAAACTTGGAGAGAATGAATCTGCCCCGGGGAATTAGTGTTCGGACCATTTCCGAAGGAAATGACAGTCCTGGACCAACCTCCAAAATGGGCCATTCTTCGAAATCGCTCACAACAGTGAGCTTTGAAAAAATAATTGTCCGGTGAGGCAGACCAGTCTTCTTGACCACTACAGAAAGTGATCGTCAAGAAGAGAGTATGTCCTAGAACATTCCCCCACACTGGCCATAAGGGGAATCGCTGTCTATGGTACATCAACAATTCATCGAACCATTTTCATTACGAAAATGATCGTTTAATCTGGACCATTTTCCGAATTGGAAAATGCCTTTCCGTAAAAAATCTCAAACCACTTTCCAAACTGGAAATACATGTCCGTCAGAAATCTCAAACCACTTTCCAAACTGGAAAGGAACTTCCCATCCTAGACCATTTTTTAAACAGAAGAATGACTTTCAATAAATCAATAACACATTAGTGCTCCCTCCCAACCTAAGAGTCATCTCTTCCCTTTTTAATAAGGAACTCGTCTCCATGAGCTCCAACTTGTTTTTTGAGTATGAAAACTCCTTCAACTTGGACAGAGGCTTTACCAAAATATCTTCTTATCTTCTCATTTGTGGAGATATATTGGAGAACCACTTCTCTTTTCTGGACTTCATCATGGAGAATGTAATGCTTGATCTCAATATACTTCGGTCTTTTTGGAACACTGGTTTTCTCTGAAGGCTTCATATGGCTATGATCATTATAGTATATCATGGTTGGATTCAACTCTTTTGTTTATTTCTATCTCATAACATCGTGGCAAATATCAAACTGGAACATATTCAAGTGGTACTTTTTCTGTCATCATGAGATCTTGTCATGGATTAGCAATTCATCATCCCAAAATTCTGAGTAATCATTCAACAATTGAAGCATTGTATTTTTGACATATCTTTCTCTTGATTTGGTTTCTTCGTGGAGCCAAACTTCTTTTTATCCCTTAAATTCTTGAACCTTGTTGTGAAGGCTTTACAAGTTCCTTCTTTGAAATAATCTCTTCAATAGCTTGTAGTTGATCTCTCAAGTGAGAGAATCTCACAAAGTATGATTTTATTCTTTCATCTTCGTTCATTTTCATGTCACGAAGCTCATTATTCAGACTCATTACTTGTCCAATGTTTCTGACTGAGAAGAAGTTTGTTAGGGAATCGTACATATTCTTGGACAAATCAAGATGGGAGATGTAGGCTATCAAGTGGTATTTTATAGAATCCACTATGATACTGATGGCGTTGATGTCATTGTATTTGAACTTCTCCATAACTACGATGTTCTATAGTTCCTTCTCTTTTCCTTCTTCAAACTCTGGTTCCACAATGTTTCCTTTCATGATATCCAACACTTTTTTCTTGGAAAGGATGAGGTCAATCCTTGTCTTCCATGCTCTGAAGTTGGAATCCCCTTCTAACTTGTTTTCTGACTTCATAGAGTAAGTCATGTTTTCTTTGACTTGGTCAACCATTGATTTGACCAAAAACTCAAACTTGATGTCTTAGCTTGCTGAGAGTACCAAGAGATGCGCTAGGCTAGGGCACACTAGTCTATCCAAAAATTAATTCAATCCCTTCACTTAAAGTGCCTCAACGAGAGGGTTAGGGTTTCGTTGTTGCAGCAAAAATTGGCTGCAACTGCAACTACAACTGAGAAAATCCTCTCAATCTATCCTCCAATGGTTAGAGTGTCCGAAGATAGTGTGGGCCCATAACCTATTAGATTATAATGGATGTGCTCATTTAACCATAGACAATATAACAATATTGTCACCCAACCATAGGCCGAAGCCACCCCCTGGCACCTTAACCTTGACAGAGAATCATTCCAAAAGCAAACCCTAGACTGGATAACCAAACCTAAGGTGGCACACCTTTCTCCAATCATAGTGCACCAATCAAGAGAAACAAGAGCTGATCAGATATTCCAAACCATAACCAAGAGAGATCCCATTCCAAAATCGAAATCTACTAGCTGTAGCAGCTGCAACAACAACTCTCCTCTAAACTTGCGCATAAACTGGCCAATTGCAGTGTGCACAAGTGTTGCTTCTACATTTCCGAGAGTACTAGCCAGAATGAAGACTAGCCTCTTGTATTTATACTATTTCTGGAAGACTTCCTAGGTCGACTTCTCATTCTGGGTATTAATTCTTTAGTATATAACATTAAATTTAGCCGACTTATTCTCTTGGAGACTAATAACCTAATACAAGTCATTCTTTTGAGTCGACTTCTCTTCTAGGGTTATTAACCAATTAATTAGGGTTTCTTCTTGCTTCCTGGAATATTCTATTCTCACCAGGTTTACACGTGGAGGCAAATACCTCCCACAGCTACCATAATATCAACATAAACATCATCTATTTTTCTTCTTTCATCATTCTTAGTATAAACAAGAATCACACCTTTACCATTAAATCTTACCTTACAGTCATTACCCAACTTTACCTCAGACTGAATATTGGTATCTAAACTAGAAAACAAGTTTTTTTATTTCCAGTCATGTGATTGCTACATCCATTGTCTAAAAACCAAACATCATTTAAACTTTCCTGGGTGACATTACAAGTTAGAAACATAGTTTTTTGGTCATCCTCTGACTCCTCTGTCATGTGTGCATACTTATTTCTAACATCTACTTGCTTCTTCCATCATTTGTTCGCATAATTTCCAAATTTCTTACAATAATAAAATTATACCTTAGATTTATCATACCTCTGATTTCCTTGTTGCCAAGATCTACTACTACTCTCCCTTAAACTAGGAGGATTTTTCTGAGTTTTCTCCTCAGATTCTGAATCATTTTTGTTGTCTCTTTGACTAACAAATCAATCTCCTCTTCCTCTGCTACTAGACCTTCCTCTACCTCTACCTCTAGTAACATGCAGTTGGGATTTGAAGGAGTTTTCTAATGGATTATCATATCTAGACATCCTGGATTCATGAGCAATGAGAAAACCAATTAATTCATCAATATGAATTAGACCAATATATTTAAATTCTTCTATGGTTACAACTATGGATTCAAACATCTTTGGAAAAGATCTGAGAACTTTCTCAATAACTCTCATGTCTGAGAGGTCTTCACCGTAGTTCCTTAGCTGATTCACAACATTCATTACTTGATTCATGAAACTATGAACTGACTCACTATCCTTCATCTTCATATTTTCAAAGTCCCTTCTCAAATTTATGAACCTTGGAAGTCTTCCCCTTGGATACACCTTGATAGCTAGTTTCAAGAATGTCCCAATATTTTTTTGAAGACATTGCACTTGACACATTCAGAAATATGGTTTTAGTTAGGCCTTACTATATAAGATCGAGGGATTTTTTGTCTTTCTTTATGTTCTCCTTCAACAAAAAATTGCTCATCATTTGTCACAGCCATTTCTACTACTTGGTCAACAGGCTCTAGATAACCAACAGTAAAAAACTCCCAAAGATCTTAAGAATGCAGAATTGTTCTCATTCTGGTAAACCAAGCATCATAATTCTTTTAGTCAAAACAAGAATCCGTGGTTGAGCCAAATCACTGTTTGTATCCATTTCAAATCAAATTCCAAATCACTGTATTCATTTACAAAGAGGAATCATAAATATTACTAGCTCTGATACCACAATGAAGGATGCAGGGGAGTGCTTCAGAAAAGAATCAACATATACTACATGCATTTCAACACTTTGTAACAACACCTGTAAGCTACAACTAGGTGTTTCAACAACGTGTTTCAACAAATAATAAAAGAACTATTACAACAAAAACTTAAGTGAACTAGTCCTGCATCATACACAAACATCAATACTCTTTTCTACAACAACCTTTTCAATAGGTCTTTCAGCAGAGAGTAAAATGTTATTACACCAAAATAGAGTTATTGCATAAACAAGGGAATTATAACAACAATCAAATAACTTCACTGAATCATTCCTTGCAACAGTAAATTCACCCAATACTTATGTACTAAAAACTCAATAGCATTCTATAGAAAAACATTGAATCATTCCTTGCAACAGTAAATTCACCCAATACTTATGTACTAAAAACTCAATAGCATTCTATAGAAAAACACTTCACAGCATAAGGATTTAACTAAAGTTTTGAAAAAGTAAATAGAGTATGCATGCTACATCAAAATGAATTACTCCGTACTAAATCTTAACATTAGCATGAGTTTACAAACTCGGATTCAGATAGAAACATAGTATAAAATTTCTTGTTAACACTCTTCATAAGTCTCTGTCAATTTCTATTTCTACTCTTCAATATCGAAATCAAGATTACATAGATGTATATATACACCGACATAGTTAGTCAGTTAGCGTGTTGCTTCACTATATCTAAGTCGAATTTATATTTTAGAGAACATAAATGATTCATTTCCCTTTGAAATTCTATCAGCTAAAAAAGATAATTAATTTCTAAGCAGTGGTATCTCTTCCAAATTTGATCGACTAAGTTAATCCATATTTTGGGCAATGGAATGATTAATTTTCTGACACCATCAATAAATCCATGCTATAACGTTTTCCATAACGCAGTTGTTTCTATTTTGAAAGATGGTGGTTTTTATGACCGCGAAAATAGATAGAAATAATCTATTTTTATTTCTTCACAAGGAAGTGTTATGTCCATTTCTTAATCATAGTCCGAAGCGGTGTTGGAATTTGCTTTTGAATTTTTGTGTCAACTTGTTTCTCCATCAAACTACATTTTTGTGTGAACTTGTTTCTCCATCAAATTAAATTCTCATGATTTTATATTCCACGTCACAAAAAGTGTTGTTGGAAATTGTGCTCTTTAAAAAAATCATATTCAAATCTACACTTTCTCACTATCCAAGTTGTTTAGTTGTTGCAAATTGATAATAAGCACATTTTATATTCAACATATTATGTACAGAGATTGCATTCAGAGGTCCACGTGATAAATGTTCAAGCAATATAATTGTTGTAGCATGTCAATGACTATCTCTATGATTGAATTGATGTATTGATGTAGCATGTTAATGAGTCTCTTTATCTTTAAAGTTTGTAAATGCTCAATATCGGAGATTTTAATGAGTATGTAATAATATCAAAGAGTAATCAATATTAGCATAAAAAAATATCATTTTTTAGTAAAACATTCTATATTTTACTTCTATTTCTTTTGGCCTCTCCTTGTTACTTTCCAAAATAAGTTCCACTATACTTACTGGCTCTTAAATTTATCTGCATGAAATTTTAATTTTATCAGTTGTCTTTGTGTTACCTTAGTGAGTTTGTGTTTTCCTAATCCTTTGTCCAACCCAAACACACATTCTTATTATGATTAACACTTTTGTCCCTTTTTCTCTTGGTTTCTTTAAAAATCTTTCCATTCACATCTTATTTATCAGTTTGGTATTATTGAATTCTTTTTCAATGACATCTAGCCCTTCACGTTTGCATTGTCCAAATATACATTCAAACAATATTGTGAGCATTATTTTTCTTATATCCTTCTATTCATCAGACTATGCCGCTTCAGTAAAAGTTTAGAATATCGTCTCAATTATTCTAGTATTACCAGGAATTAAATGTCAAATTGAGTTCCTCGATAGCCCAATGATATGTTATGTGAATTTTAACTGATAACCAACTAAATAACCAATTTGCATCAACAACCTTGAAATACATAACTAGCTAAGTAACCAATTTGCATCAACAACCTTCAAAAACATAACTAGCTAAATAACCAATTTGCATCAACAACCTTCAAGTTCATTTTATTTGATATTGATAAGTAAATAGGAGGAATTAGAAATGAAAGAAGCAGAATATAGAGTATGTAGAGATATGTTATGGCCGATAACGGTGCGATGATGTTGCAATACGTCTGTGGATGGAACTCGGACCTCCAACGAGCAACTTGCGTGTAATGAATGCAGGCTTCGACAGAAAGTGAGCGTTCACGTAAAATTTGGCTTGTGTCCTGTGAAAGTTGTTCCACTTTTTGAGATGATATCCGACAGTCTTAGATAAGAGACATGATGTTGTTCTTCTATCAAATTCAAATTCATTTTTTTTGGCATTTAGTGATTGATATTAGTTAACAACTCGCTCTGGATATGCCGTTATTGTGGCTCATGCATTACTTATCATCTTCATGTGGAATGTTAGGGGCAACAATAAATATTTGACAATTATTTTAGTCAAAATAGGTTGATTTCTAAGTGTGATGTGTCTAACCCTCTTTTTTGCAGGCCTCAAAATTGAACATGTTCCAACACATAAAAAAAAATGGCCATCCAAAGAAACGTTTGTTTTTATTTTTATCCATTTTTTAAGAAGTGCAAGTTGTATATTAAACTTTCATCAGAAGGATTATTTTCCAAACTGTCTATTATGGTAT
>SNQJ01S0037885.1:31060-53689 GCA_010110895.2 Picea sitchensis
TCATTAACAAGCATAGCAAAGTTTTTGTACCCATTCCACCAAGAGCACCACCAGATAGGGGGTTTGAGCACATCATAGAGTTGGAAGAGGGAGAAAAACCTGTCATCACCACTCCCTATAGACACCCAAAGAAATGCAAAGATGAAATAGAGAAGGCTATCAAAGAACTACTAGACATGGGCTACATTAGACCGAGTTCCATTCCTTTTGCATCTTTAGTGGTACTAGTGAAAAAGAAGGATGGGACCATGCGCATGTGCATTGATTATAGGGCATTGAACAAGAAGACAATTAAGAACAGGTATCCCATTCTGAGGATTGATGAGCTATTGGATGAGCTTCATGGGGTTGTTTACTTCACCAAGATTGACTTATGCTCTGGCTATCATCAGATCAAGATGAGGGAGCAGGATGTGCCCAAAACTGCTTTCAGATGTCACTACGGTCACTATGAGTTCTTAGTGATGCCATTTGGATTGACCAATGCGCCAACCACATTTCAATCTTGCATGAACCATGTCTTCAACAAGCAATTAAGGAAGTACCTCTTAGTATTCTTTGATGACTTATTGATCTATAGCAGGACTTGGAAGGAGCATATTCAGCATGTAGAACAGATTCTTACCATTATGGAAGGTCAATCCTTGTATGCAAAGGAATCCAAATGTGAATTTGGAATGACAGAGGTCCTCTATTTGGGACACATCATTGGGGTAAAGAGGGTACAGGTACACCAAGAGAAGATCCAAGCTATACTTGACTGGCCCACACCTAAGACCCTCACAGAATTGAAGGGGTTTCTTGGCATTTGTTGCTACTACAGGAGGTTTGTCAAAGGTTTCTCACAGCTTTGTGCACCCTTAACCGATTTGACAAAGAAAGGAGCCTTCAAATGGAGTTCAGAGGCACAATTGACTTTTGACAAAATGAAAAAGGTAATGAGTACGTGCCCAGTCTTAACTCTACCAGATTTCACACAACCCTTCACAATGGAGTGTGATGCCTCCGGGGAGGGCATTGGAGCAGTGCTTATGCAGAAAAGGCACCCAATTGTCTATGAGAGTCGAAAACTGAGGGGTCCTGAACTTCTTTATACCATCTATGACAAAGAGATGTTGGCCATCATGCACACATTGGCTAAGTTCATACAATACTTGGTAGGACCGAAATTTGTGGTGAGGACAGATCACAAAAGTCTTAAGTACTTTTTGGATCAAAAGGACTTAAATGAGAGGCATCAAAAGTGGGTTAGCAAGATACAGGCTTATGATTTTGACATTGAGTTCGTCAAGGGGAAGAATAATGTGGTGGCAGATGCAATATCCAAGAGGCCATCGGTTTATGCTATGACCGATATCTCAGTTGACTGGAAGGCCCACCTCTTAGTGGAATACTCAAAGAACCAATTTGCATGTCAATTAATGGATGGACAGGTACAGGATGACAACTTCAGAATAATGGATGACATCATCTACTACAAGGACCGAATTTTCTTTGTCCCTGAGTCAGCCTTTAAGGCCAAGGTACTACAACCATGCCATGATTCACCCGTGGCAGGACATCAAGGATTTGTCAAAACATACCGACAGGTAAGGGAAAGATTTTCTTGGAAAGGGTTGAAGGAAGATGTGATGCGCCACATCAAGGAATGCACTACTTGTCAGGTAAACAAGGATGAGCACACACATCCAGCAAGATTATGACAACCTCTACCCATTTCGAAGCACAAATGGGAAAGCATCTCTATGGACATTATCACAGGATTGCCCAAAGCACAGGGTAAAGATTGTATTTTTGTTGTGGTGGACAGATTAACTAAGTTTGCACATTTCTTCTCCATTGCCACAGACTTCAGCGCAGCACGGGTCGCAGATTTGTTCTTCCGGGAGGTTTTCAGACTACATGGTATAGCCAAGACCATCGTGAGTGACAGGGACAGCTAATTCATGAGCACTTTTTGGCAGGAATTATTCAGGTTGGTTGGTACGGCCTTATAACCCCTAGCACCAGTTACCATCCTCAAATTGATGGTCAAACGAAAATAGTCAACAAGTGGGTGGAAGGCTACCTCCAAAATTATGTATCAGGGCAACAAAAAGCATGGGTTAGGTGGCTTCATTTGGGAGAATACTGCTACAACACCACTCATCATATGTCTATTGGTATGACTCCATTCAGAGCCTTGTACAGTTATGACCCTCTCTCCTTTGTAGAGATTGTCTTTGGTGACAGCAGGGCTCCTATGGTTCAGGATTGGATTCAACAGAGTCAGGACATACTCAGAGAACTGAAGGATCATCTGCAAAGGGCATAGAATCAGCCAAAGGTCTAGGCAGACAGGCACAGAGTAGAGCGCACATTTGAGGTTGGTGATTTGGTTTACTTGAGGCTCCAACCGTACAGATAGGCATCCATCAAAAGAAGTGGAGAAGAAAAGCTCCAACCCCGATTCTTTGGTCCCTAGAGGATCAACAGGAAGGTAGGGGTCATGGCATATGAGCTTGATCTTCCACAGGGCAGCAAACTACACAATGTTTTCCATGTGTCATGCTTGAAGAGAGCCATAGGCCAACACATCACTCTGATTGAGGAACTGCCACCCTTGGATGAAGACGGGCAATTGATACGGATACCAGAAGACATACTGGAGGTTCGTGGGAAGAATCTAAGGAGGAGGAGCATCAAGGAATACTTAGTCAAATGGAAGGACTTACCTATTGAGGATGCTACTTGGGAGAGTGAACAGGTATTACAGGAGACAGGTTCAGAATTGCTCGTGGGCAAGCAATTTCTAGCAGGGGAGACTGTAATGTCCCCCACCTCTTGATGAAGAGGGTTGGAGAGACTCAGTAGTCTAGTCATCCCCACTAGACTATAGTCTCATGCACTATGGGGAGAAGTCGGCTAAAAACCATCAGCTAAACTCAACATTATAATATTAAGTTGACTTGGAAAAGAAAAGCTAACTCAATGAAAGAATAGAACACGTGAGAGTAAGCTAGGAGTTAACCCTAGGGGTTAACTAACTCAACAAAGAAACAGATTGAAGGTATAAAGGAAAGGCAAGGGCGCACCTCTCACTCACTTTTGGATTATTATTGCATTTTTTTTGGGGGCTCTAGAGCACAACAGTTTTGAGGGTTTTGAGAATACAAACCCTAGAGGACAACTCGATGGTGAAAGATCCCACCTCACTTGTTCCAAGCTTGGTCTCGAGGATGCAATACTCCACCCACACCATTCTACAGCGGCTACAGGTACTATCTTCCATCCAGGGCAGCACCAGGGCGTAACTTGGAGGGTTTCTAGCAAGGGGGCACACCATTGATTGAAGGAAGTTTCGATCCAAGAGTTTGAGAAGGATATTGGACATTTGGACACTTGGGTTTTCTCTGCAGGGCCTTGATCACCATCTCTAGTGCATTTTGAGAGAGTTATACTTGCCATTTAATTTTCTAAAGCATTGGCAAGAGTTGAAGAGAAGGAGGGCGTTATTGGGAAGTAGATCTACTTAGTTTGGAAGGGCAAAACTTCATATCTCAGCCAGAGACTTCACCAAGGGGTTCACCTTGCCCCGATCTATCTTTCCTGAGAGTTTCAGAGTATTTGGAGGTCTCCATCAACAGGGCCGAATTATTGGGTCTTGGCAGTCTTCAGGAGGGCGCAGTTTAGTTTGAGTTTCAGCATATTGAGGAGCAGATCTTGGTATTTCAGCTTGAAACTTCAGGAGGGGTTTTACTTTGCCCCGATCTATCATTCCACAGAGTTTTGTAGCATTTGAGGGCTTCCAGCAGCAGGGCCGAAATATTGGGTCTTCACAGCTATCCAGGAGGGCGTAACTTCAACCAGGGGGGTTTGGACTTGACCCTGGAGGGAAAGAAGTTTAATCTTGTATTGTTCTTCAGCTTGTATCCAACCTTTAGAGGCTTGTATCTTCATATCTTGAGCATTTTGTAGCATCTCATATTCCAGCTAGAGGATCTCTTGGATATTATTCCAGATCTGCAGTCTTATTGTATCAGGTTTCTCATATTATCTAAATAAAGGTCAGATATGTGTTGTTTGATTCCATATTTGGTGTTTCTTGCTATCTCTTGTATTTTTGTATGAAGCATCTTCAGATCTATGTTCACATGCTTGATGACTGAAGACGCAAACCCTAAACGTAACTCCAAGAGCAAACCTGCAAACACATAGCTAAACAACAGTTAACAGAGAGCAGTTAGTGTTCCCAGCGAAAAAATTGGTTTGGGAACATTACATCCTCTTAAATCTGAGTCTAATGGGGGTGAAGAGAAATACTCGAAATCCTCAAAGAAGGAAGTCACATGTGGCCACTATCATAAGTAGGGCCACCCCTTCAAATCTTGCCTTGCTTGTATTTAGAAAATTGAAGAACTTGCAAGATCTACAATAGGCACCAAAGACCCTTTTGATGAGAATGCTAGATCTCATAGTGCACATTTGGTAGTAAACTCTACACTTTGGTCATCTTATTATGAGCAAAAATGGATTGTTGATCTTGGAGCTCCCCAACACAAGAGCAAACATGAACACCTTCCTCTAATTATAGATAGCAATACAATGGAGAGAGTGGTTATTAGTGACAATTCAGCCATACAGGTTGTAGGTTGCAGTGATGTCATCATTGATACAGCAGAGTTTGGAGATGTTCTTCATGTTTCAAGTGAAATTCTAGTCGAATCGATGAGTTGTAAAGGACATAAGTAATGGTTTCAAAGGGGTTGCCTCAAAATACTGTGACGAATCCAATCATATGTACAAGTTAGAGAAGACTCCTTCGTCAAAGAAAAAAGGGTTTGTTGCTATGTTAGTAATGCTAATGACACCAACATGCTATGGCATCTGTGTCTTAGTCACACCAATTATGGATCTTTGCAACATATGAGCCGACTACACATGGCCAATGACCTTCCATAGATTGAACCACCCAGTGGTGTCTGTAAGGGGTGTGTAATGGGGAAACATCATCAGGATTCCTTTCATAAGGACAAAGCAAGGGGAGCTTCTTAGCCTCTTGCACTGGTCTATAGTGACATTTGTGGACCTATGGCTACATCTTATATTGGGGGAGTGTTAAGGCTAAATCTGACACCCTAGGTTTCAAGTCAACTGTAGTATTGAGGGAATCAAACCTAGACTTAATTTAGGGGTTTCTATCATAAGGTCACAATGATATCACCCCTCTCATTTTGGGTTGGTGCATGCCAACCACGAGGGAAACTACCCTAAGGATGCGTTGCTTGATAGATAGGAATAAGCCTGCAAGGAAACCACAAATCAAAACAACACAAAATATGGGCTTTGAATGAGGGTTAGTTGACCTCACCCAAAGCCTGCATAAAACAATTAAAAGTGGAATTTTGGTGGAAAACTCAAGCAGAGCAAAATATTGGAAGGAAAAGGAGAAAATAAGCAGAAAAGAACACTCCAATGGTGTCAAATCGACCCCAACTGAAGGATTAGCTCCAAACACATGCGATAATTTAGAAATCAATTGGAACGACAAGAATTTAGGCCAAAACAACACATAAAACTCTTTATTCATGTCAAATGAGAGGAATGGCTCCATCACAGATAAAAGCCATGAAGCTGTTACAATGATCTCCAAAGAATTGTGAATCCAGAGCTAGAATTGAGAGAAATGAGAATGAGAGAGTATAGCGCTACTGTAATAGAGTGATCAACCTTCCAACTATGGAGGATTGTTGAATATATAGCTCACTAAAGAAGAAATTTGCCTTGCTCTTTCCAAACTAGGAAAAATTTCAACCAATAATCATCATCCAAGTGAATCCATGTCCATCTGCCATGTGTCATTGCATAGGTTCCTGCTAAATCTGGTGGAGCGAATTTTTCCAAGCTTTCTAGTCAAATCTAGGGGAAATTTGGAAAAGAATGGAGGTGGAATCAGAATCAATTTTATTTAGTAATGAAGGAATTATGGCCAAAAAATGTGAGAGGGGTGCACCTTTGGGCTAAAATAAACCATCAATGCATGCACTAGGGGAGATAGGGCGAATGAATGAGAGAGGAGAGGAAATGGAAAGAAAGGGGAAATGTGGAAAAGGTGAAAGCTAAAGCAAAAGTTGAAAAAGGGATAAAGCAGGAGCATTAAAGCGAGGAAAAGATAAAATGACAGAAAAATAAAAGCGTGAGGAAAAAGAAGTTGAAAGTTGCTTTAAAAGCGGAAAAGCAAAAGTTGCTTTATGGCGGAGTAAAACAAAAAGAAGTTGCTTTAATGAAAAGAAGCAAAAATTGTTTTAAAACCAGAAAAGGCAAATAGTTGCTTTATGGTGGAAAAGCAAAAAGTTGTTTTTATGGCAGGAAACTCATGCTTTAATTTATCCTAATTTAGCATGTGTTGGGCGACTTGTGGGCTCCACATGGGTCGCCACCTCATCTTACCACATCATCACTTGTGCCACTTAATGTCTGTATATGTAGGTAATGGGGTAAAGTGTCGTGAGGTCGAATGTAACTTCACCGGCGACATGTTGAGGAAAATGTAGAATAATAATGAAAAATGTCCATAGAGACCTCAAAAATGCAAAACACTCATTTTTTGATTTTTAAACTTGTAAAAGCTTAACAACAACATCAAATAAACACTTTTATACATAAATATGAAAATACAACCAATACAAATAAGATGCATAAGATGTCAAGTGATACATCAAACATTTACTAAAGCTGAAAAGGGTCTGAGAACATGTTCACGATAGAGTGATAGGATGATGCAAAATCACATCAAATGATCAAAGTAAATGTATCTCATGAGATTAATCATCCTTAAGGGCATCTAGATATTAAATAGTACATGATAATATGAAAATGATAGATCATAGGAATCCAAAATTCAAATCATTGATTCCCTCTGCAATGATGTTGTTCTTTACTCTAGCCCTTTTGCCCATGGGTAAAGAGCCAGGACTCCCCTCTAGAAGCGGTGTTAGGTGGTCGTGGAGGTCCTCTAGATGAGCTTGGAGTGGAAGCTCCAACTGCTCAAGATGCTCCATCTATGGTGGTAAGTGATGGGGGCGAGGTGGAAGGAAAAGTGTGTTGCCTCCTAGTCCCAACGGACCCAAGTCCAACTCGAGGTATAGCTCTCAGGTGGAGGTGGTGGTTGCATTGGATCCACTGGATGTCCAATCTCCTCCTCGACCTCTATATCGGAAGTGGAACATCGTCCTGCTCCTCCTCCTCCTCCTCTGTGCCCTCCTCCCTCAAATCATCTGATGCTCCTCCAACCACTCGGGGCCTCCTCCATCTCAGGCCCCTGATCTCCACCCTCCATTGACTGGTGATGTCAATGTTATCCAATGAAATCCACACCTCTCTAGCTCTCACACTTCACAAATGAAATAATGACAAAAAAAGGCACTCCGACCTCTAAAACCCCTCGCGTGCACTTTACCATAAAACCTCGTGAGGCCGACATATTGTAAATGTAGGGACACGATGGCAAAATGTCGGGGACACATTGAATGTGTCGTGACACTTTCAAAGTTCGGATATGTCGCGAAATTTTAGGAAGTTTATTGAGAGAAAATGTGTGATATATTCAACGATGTGTGCCACCTCATCATCCAAAAAGAAATTTGTCCAAATACCATCAATTTTATACTCATTGGAAGCAGAAGTGGACAAGGAGTAAGAATATGTTGTCAAATAACTGATATGTGGGGTCTATAATATCATCATGGGCAAAAAGTGTCACAAAATACTGCAAGTCTCTCATGCTTTGCCTAAAACTGATAGCTCATCCTGAAATAACCAAGAAACACCAGAACAAGCTCTAAACTCAACTCATGTAAGTAACCATCCTCTAACTGACAAGAATAAGAAGGAATGTGCTTGGAAGATCTATGAATGATAGTGTAGTACTATCCGGAAGAACCTGTGAATGCCAACTTGAAAGGATAGACTAGCCTTTGACCATCAAAATCTCACATTTGAGATTTTGGGGTCAACAGGGAGTTAAGCACTTCCTCACCTTCATTGATGATTTTTCCTACTTCCGTTGGGTATATACACAGCAAAATGTAGCAAAACGAAAGAATATGGCTATCATGGAAATGTCAGTGCATACTTCACTCTAAGAAAATGAAGCTTTCATTATGAGGAGAGGCAATTGTTTGCTCATCACATATAATCAATAGAACACCTACTCATGTTGTCACAAGTATGACTCCTTATGAGAAATGTAATGGCAACAAACCTTCCCTTTGCAATTCATAATTTTTGGATCTAGTACATGGGCCCATGCTCCTAATGAAAAGTGAAACACATCCTTATATCTAGACTCCTCCTACACTCTAGTTGGCTAAAATGAAACTTTTCAAGGAGAGCCTTTATAACCCCACCACTCAAAAGGTAATTGAATATAGAGAGGCCATTTTTTTTATGAGGTTCCTACTCATGGTCCACCACGATCTTTCCCACTACTTTCAGAAGATTCTTTAGATGGATCTCAACATGCTTCCATGGATTATGCTTCTTCTCATCACCATGCAAGTCCTCTCACATATGATTCTTGTCATGTTTTAATGGACCCTTCTCCTTCATAGTATGATGTTGGTCTACTCTCTACTTCTATGAGTACTCTTTTAAGCACCCTTGCAATATTTGGGAAGAATCCTATGGTTGATGTAAACCCTATTGATGACTCATCCAATCTTCCTATTGCATATGTCTCTTCACTTTGGCAAGATACTCTTGTTAGTGGCTCAACTAGTCCTCGTATTGCAGAAAATGTCTAATGGATTTTTAGTACCTCAAAAAGTGTCCAACGAAGCACCATTAATGGCAACAAGCAAAGAAGACATGGGCGCACGAAGAGAAGGTATAGTGGCAAGTTACAACAGTCCATATAACAACCCTAAAGACAACAAAAGTACAGTTACAAGTACAACACAAAGAGAGTGCGCTTAGCAACTCCTTACAACAATAATGAACAGGTTTAATGAGGGCACAATAGACAAAGTTCTAGACTATTGTTTGGTAGAGGGCAATGTTATTAAAACCAAAAACCAGACCGAACCGGTCTACCCCAAAATCTTGAGAGCAGTTGGACAAAAAAAAACAGGTCAACCAAAAACTACATAAATGTTAAATTTTGAAAAAAACATATATTTTCATGTGCATTCATTGGAAGCACCAACTTCCTTTGTTTTCAATTTTGTGGAAGGAGGCTCCAGCCCCTAGTTTCTCAAGCTACAGCTTTGAGAGTTCCAACTCCCCAATTCTATGGCTACAACTGAAAGGAGGATACAACCACCCAATGTTCTCGGAAGGCTACAGGAGGTGGCTACAACCACATGTCCTTGCCCGATCCTGCCACCTTGAAGTAGAAGTAGAATAGTGGAACCACTATCACACTATCCTTGTGAGAGATATCTGAGTATGGCTTGTACCAATAATCGAACCATGCATCGGCTTTGGCCTCAACTTGCCAATCCTTTTGTACCTCAGCATGTAATCAACCAGCCGCAGCACATGATAGCCTATACCATAAACAAGTTGCATCAACCATGCACCAACATGTAATCAACCTATACCATAAGCAAAGTGCATCCAACCATGTACCAAAGTATGTACCAATCACATGTATCGCTTCTCATCAACTATGACTCATCAATATCTACCAACATCATCAACTTCTTTCACACCTCATTTATGTGCCAACTCATCAATACTTGTCTCAACCATGTACTCAACATGTACCACAACCAAAAGCCCTCATCAGTTTCATCTGTCCAAATCTTATTTGTAGCTCTATAATAGACACAGTGTATATGATCACATTCACCATGAGCCTTGCTTAACTTTAAAACAAGAGACTAGCATTTTCATCAAACTTTTGTTAGTCTCACATGCCTAGTTTTGGATTAGTCAACAACCTAACTGGAAATAATCATAACTTTGGACACAGCCAATATGTATAAGATCTAAAAGTGATTACCTGTATTCTTGATTGTGTTTTGTACCAATTCCTCCAAGTGTCACTGGAACCTCTCAAAAAGGAGATATAGCAAAATGGCATACCTTCTTGAATTAAACTATTCTAGAGGCGACCTTGTAGAGCATGCCTATTGATCTGAAACTGTACACACGGGCATACTACAGACTGCCTAACCAACACATTTGGTCTCAGATTTGGATCTATTATGGAAAGAAGTTATAGCGTTTTTACGAAACACACGATTTTATTTAGTTTTGAGTTGACCACAAACTCTAGTTTCCACAGTGCCAACTCCCAAATACACTGACCCACAAGCTAAATTTTTACCCTGGATACTTGGATATGTTTTCTCCTTGTATATGATTTCAGTCTGAATCATTATAGAAAAAGTTATGTGAAAATGGTGGATGACTTGTAAATATATACATGCTGAGAAGCACCATCAAAAGAATTTATCCTTCCTTGCATTTGGACATTCTTTTCTTCACCTTCACTTTCCCAGGAATTCGGTTTAAGATATCATGATTTACCTCCGGACACATATGATATTCAATATGCTCCAAATTAACGATTCAAATGTATAGATGCCTCTTATTTATGCTCTCCAAGTAGCTTCCTTAAAAACATCTTCTATGTCACTTGGCCCTTTCCTTATTTTAGGGTTGGTCCACTTCACAATTTCTCCATTAAATTTGTATTCAGAAATAATTTATTTTGTCTATTCACTTTGAATTATAATACATATCACTTCACTTTATTATTTACCTTTACCCAAATCTTAAACCACTTGATTACTTTGACCTTTTGGGGCTTCTAGATGACATATGAAGAGGTCCTCAACCCGTAAGGCCATAACTCTCAAACGTGAGGAGTTAATGGCGTTCTATACCACTTGAGGAAATGGCATGACATGTACTATCCATATAGAATAAAGTATTATCTGAAATATATCATATCATGCGTTACTCTATCGTAACTTGATCCAATTACCCAACACAGGGTCTCCAACTTCTCATGGCCGCAACTCTCTAACCGTGAGGAATTGTGGGACGTTCCACATACCACAGGAAATGACATGAAAAGCACTATCCATCTAGGATCTTTTCCTACGACAAATTCACTTTCCTTCATCTCATTATTCCACACAATTAAGCATGGGTTCTATTACTCCTCAAACATCTTCCCGTGAGGCTTTCACCATAAGAGGACCCTTTGGAGTTCATCCATATTCGCTATCAACAACAACAAAACAAATAATGAGTCATATTTACATCAAACAATATTGGGTCCATTACCCAAACCTTTGTGCCTCTGGTCTTTCTTCAAGGGTTGGTATCAATGACAACCAACAATCAATAAAATAGCCCTGAGTGCAATCCATCTCTGAACCAAAATACATCAACAAGGCTTTAAATGGTCTCTAGAGTCTAAAAAAAATCATGCCACAACAAATAACTACATATCATCAAGATCATTACCTATATTAGGATCCTCATCATCAATGATATCACCCTCTAAGCATTAAAATAAGATAGAAAAACTTAACATGCCTAATCAGTGATTTTGTTTGAGTGAAGTGTACATTTTTTACTGGGGTCGTGATAGAGAGTTCAACAATCAATGTCACCAACATCGAGGTACATAGAGTGTTTGGTGCTCTTGATTAAATGTTAGTTCCATGCCCTCATACATGATAGAATCAATGGAAATATTTGCAATCCACATGGCAGAAATCCTAAAAGCCATTAAGAGAGTCTGCTAAATTTGGAATGGGACCTAAAATTCCACTTTCTACATATGAAGTGTGAAGTCAATGGTGGAACCACTCTCAAACATCCTAAAACAATTAATGGTAATGTTAAGAAATTAAGTAAAGGAGGAAATGAAAGATAAAGGAGAATGTCTGGAGACAAATTTGATTCATGAAAATAGTGGGATTCGAGTACCAAATTTGGACCAAAGCGGTTTTGTATTTTAGGTGTGATTTGCCTCAAACCCGATTAAACTAGTCAGTTTTCGGGCTTGGAGCAGTTTTCGGATAGGAAAGGTTTTAACTCTTTCTTGGTAGAGGTAAATGCATGCTTAAAGAGTCATGCATCGCTACCTTTATTTAGAGTCCAATTTACTACTTTATGAATTTATAGAAGTTCTAATTTCTAGTTCTGATTCAGGTTAAAGTTATGTTTCTAAGTTCAATTTGACTTTCTGAGAATTAGGGAGATAGGTTGTTGATCCTGATTCCTAAGAAGAGGTGAAGGCGAGGTGCATATGTAGCCTACTCCAGTATAAGCGCAATTTTGTAGGAGGTCAACGCATGCAAATATGCATGCAGGCTAGGGTTAGGTTATTTTTGTGTACAACCCTAGCCTCCTCTATAAAGAGAGGTAGGGTCTCTATTGTTATTCATTCAGTTCAATAGAGAGTAGTGAGTGATTAGAGTTAGGATTTCGAGTTCCACTATTTCCTAAACAATGATGTTATTTGAGTTTCAAATATGTGTACTCAATGTTATTTTCTTCAATGGGAAGTGCCTCGATGTCTAGTAGATTTCATATTGTAGTTTTGATAGAGATTTCAGTTTTCTGTTTTTCTAAGTAGATAGGTTAGAAATCAAACTAGGACTCTTGTTGCTATGTCTTAATAAGATAAGATAAAAGATAATTTTATTAATGTCCAACAAATGACCACAAAGTAGGTCAGTAGAGGATTTGAATCACCGACAAGTATGAACATACAATGTGGGAGTGTAAGTGCATCTCCTAGAGAATGTCAAAAATAACATGGCCTTAGAGCAATGTATTTGAAACCTTCTAGAATTTTGTTTATGGAGAGACCAACCTTGAAGTAAAGAGAGTTGTCAAAGGATTTTAATGGGCGATATATCCAAGTTTCAGCGACTAAAGAAAATTTATGCCAATGATTGACATGTGGACCTAAGAAGGGTTGCGGGGTTTGAAACCCTTGTTGATCCAGTGAGTGGAGACTGAAGCTTGTTCAATGGAGTTGAAGTAATGGCCATTCCTAGTATGCAAGAATCACCTTTTGAAGGGTGCCTCTAGCATGTTGGAAGTGCCAGGCCCCATAAAACCTCCTAGAAGCTAAAGCTTTGGTGCCTTGAGGAGAAAAGAGGCCAAACCTCAACAAATCCCAAAGATTTGTAAAGGCTAACAGATTAGAGTGAGCGTGGAAGCCCGAGTCTTGTTGGATGTTGTGAAGGATAATTTAATCCCTCTAATCATTGAAAATAACACTACTAAGGAGATGTATGATGCCTTGGGAACCCTATACCAGAGTGTGAACATATTCAAGAATATGCTCATGAGGAACAACCTCACCATGAGCCACATGTGTAATACAAATACAATAGCTAGATATATAATGAAATGGCTTCAATGCATCTTGGCACAAATTTGTCTAAGTTATCTATGATCAAGAAATGTTACTTGACTTCAAGTACTTGTGGGATGCTTTCATTAGAGAGGAGATGAGACTAGAGCAAGTCTCAACAAGTTAAAAGGACAAAGATAATGTACTAGACATAGCCCTCATCGAGAGAGAAGGTAAAAGGAGAGGGAGGTGGAAAGGAGGGCCCAAGAAGGGTTAAAGAAAGACAAGAAGGAAGAATCAAATTAGTTCATGTCCATATCTCAGAGTGTCCCTAAGAGGAGAAAAGAATGGAAAGGGGTAAGTACGAACAACAGCAGCAAGAATTTGCAAGGATTGTATATGCTTCTGGGGTGGATGATTTGACTGCCAAGCTAGATAACCACTTTGCCATGGTTTCCAATCTTTCCACGTACACAATTTCATGGGATGGAAGGTATGTGGACAATGGAGCTTCAAGACATATGACTTATGTGGAAATATCTTTAGCAGGTTTCAAGAGAGAGAGGTAGGAATTCTAGTGTTGGGTGATGATGTTGTATATCCTATAAGGAATTAAGCACCATATATTTCGGATGCCTTCAAGTGATGTTC
This sequence comes from Picea sitchensis, assembly GCA_010110895.2. Taxonomy (NCBI): domain Eukaryota; kingdom Viridiplantae; phylum Streptophyta; class Pinopsida; order Pinales; family Pinaceae; genus Picea; species Picea sitchensis. The sequence continues at coordinate 45,024 of SNQJ01S0037885.1, forward strand.
TTGAGTTATATTTTGTCTTGTATGTTCTTGATTTAATGAAGAGTCTGCTTTCAATTTCTTGCATGACAAATTTACAATATTTGGTTGAGTTTGATGATCAACAGAGTCACCATTAGACCAGCAAGTCATAGATCCTAGTTGAGTTTCCCATTGGAGGAGTTGAGCAAGTATACTCCTGAATCCAATTAAAAGCGGAGTTTCACGGGGATGCCAAGATGGAGGAAGAGTTCCTCAACATTGGGAGAAAGGCAGTTTATAAGGAAAATGCGACTAGGGAATCAATGATTGATTCCTTGGCTTGATTGATGGATTATGGAAGGAGGTACCAAGATAAAGGTTATTTACAAAAGATTCTCTCAGAGGGAGGACTCTTACTCGAGATGTTGGAGGGATTCTCTCCCTAGAAGAATTGCTTACGATGATTTTTGGCAGCAGTGAGTATTCTCGCAGTAGCCTTAGTGTGAGACATGTGAGAATCTTAGATTAGCACCCACATTGCATTTTTTTTGTTTTGGTGAAAACCCTTTTTGGATTGAAATTGGGATTTGGAATTGGTGTTAGGGGCTTGTGTTGGGACTTCACCCACATGGATGATAAACAATTCTAATTTAATGTTGAGTTTAGAAGGGGTTCATAAAGCTCACTCGTTAGACTCCTATAAAAGGAGAGGCAATGTAAGAAGGACATCTCATATGACATTATGGAATTAAATTTGTAATGTCCTTGATCTAGAACCCTTGGTAATTGTACATATAGGTTTAGTGAGCCGATTGGTACCAAGTGCAAGTGGATGAACATTTAGGCTGTTGATTCGTTAGCATTAATTTTTGGTATTGCGCGCATCTAAGTAGTGCACGGAGAAGTGTTAACAAAAATAGGGTGCGCACATTTCATAATGTTGCACACACCTGGGTAAGTGCGCACATTGCACTATGTTATGCGCACTTTGGTTAGTGCGTGGGAGTGAATGGATATGTATGTGGAGGGCTGGAGAGCACTGTGCAATTATGAAATTTTGGATAGCCTATGCGATTATGAAATTTGGTGAGGCACAGGCGGAATGAACCCGGTGTGCTTATCACATGTAAATATAATCCCTTGAATATTAATATAATATATAGATTCTTGTATGAGGGCCGGCTTCGAACCCAATGAAAAGAGATGAGGACCAACTCAGCAGAAAAGGGAAAGGCGAGAAATATTTTAATAATATTTTCCGAAAAATTATAATGTTATGGATATGTTTTATCCTAAGTTCCTAAAAGGGAGGAGCGAGTCACTTAGTATTTAAAGCTATTTTTGGAAGTGACAAGTGTCAAATGGAAAGCATGCAATATATATTGTTGGCCTTAGTGTATTTTGGGCATTTTTTGCTTGGGGGATAATCAATTATTGGGGAGTTCTCATGTAGCAGGCTCTCCTTGTTGGGATTTGGGTACCTCGAGAGATGGTCCTGTTATCCCTAGATATCTAAGGATAGTAGGAGATCATGTCGAGGCCCACATGATCCTAGACATAGAGTACCGAAAGACAGATTGACTTGGGCAATGATTATGAGGGCCCATCTTTTCTTCGACGGACTTGTCCTGTCGTGATACGACCTCCATCACCTCTGGGCCTCGAAAGAGCTCTTGCTCCCATGAAGATGGTGAGTCAGAAGTATCATGGTATGCTCATATTTGATCATTATAACCTTCTCATGTATGCATTAGATCTCTTTTCATTTTGGATAAGCACTTTGGATCTTACACTAATCCCCTTTGGACCATTGTTAGGGTAATTCATGGGGTAACTTAGCAAGTTGGTATTCATGTGGGTTTTGGTTAGCCACCAAGGGGGTTTGGAGAGCCATCGTCACTCCCTCATATTATCACTCTTACATCTTAAAACCCGCTCATCCATCCCATTCCCTAGATGCGGCCATTAGGATGACCATCGAGGTACATCTTGTCTTGTGGGGAAAGGGGCTAAAGGCCAGTAAAAGCGGTAAAAGATAAAAGCCATGGAAAATAAAACCTAGAGATGTACTTGAGGATCCCAGAAGGCAATAAAAATCCTCTCGATAAAGAAACTGAGGGACCCTAAAGAAAATGATAAATAAATCGTACAAAGACCTAACCAAGAGGATAGGAGGACTCATCACGCAGCCAAGCACATTATGTTCATAGGTATTTAAGCGGTGTTATTGCCACCATCTGGTCCATAGAGCAGTGATGACCTTTAGTTTGCATGGCCAAAGAGAAGGGAGTCTCATCACAGGCCGACCCTCTCATTCTGAAGATACTAGTGGAGTAGCAGCATAAATGCAGCCACCAAACCAAGGCAGTGTCCTCTTAAAATCAAAGGAGCTTGCTTAGTAAAATGCAAAATAAAGAAGAAAGATAAAGGCAATAAGGGCTTGGAAAAAATGCATTCACTTGTGAGTGCAGCTAAAGCTCCTACAAAGGCACCCTGAGGAGCTGACACCTAAAGTGCATTTATGACTAGACATCCCTAAAACCACATCACATCACTATACATGGACTGGAATGACACATGAGAGCTATCCATTTACTTGTAGGTATTAGCAATAGGAGTTGCTTACTTTGATTTTCTTGGCTTTGAAGAGTGAATTCGTAATATCTTTGAGCTATTGACTGATTTATTAGGATATTATGCATATATTGATAATTTTAATGATGAAATACTTGATTTGTTACTGCTGATGTCTAGGGTGATGAGCCCACAGGCGTGATTTTTTGATGTCTTGAGGACTTCATGCCCGTGGGGCGAGGGTACACCCAGGAAGGATCCAGTGCACATGGGGAGATGATTGAATTCCCGGACCTCCATGGGGTGAAAGAGCCCATCAGATGGACGCAGGGATGGCAGAGGCAGGGGCCAGTTTTGTGAGACCCATGCAGGAGAGGAAGAAGGGCCCTCCTTCAGGGCCGTTTTGGCGAGAGCTTGGCCTATGGGATCGGCCAGCCCTGCGGATGGGGCGTGGATCTTGATGGGCGAGGGCGATGCCGGGGGCTAGTTGGGCGTTTTGGAAGCGGATAGCAGTATCTTTGGAGCCTTAAGGCACATGACAGTTAAAGGGCCCGAGTAGCGTTGAAAACTTATTGGATGATGATATTGCCCTAAAAAGGCCAGCGCCTCCTTTAGGGAGCTTGGCGTCTCTATTTTAGCTCATTATTGGCATTTTAGCATGTAAAAACGACAAATAACTGGATAATGTAATATTAGCCTTGTCGGCTATTTTAAAAGACCTAATTGTAAATTAAAGGTCATTGAATCCATATAAATAGGGGCGTTTCCCTCTTTTAGTGATAACATAACTTGCTCTCATTTGAGAGATCATCTTTTAGATCTTGTCTTGGTTATTCTTCTCTCTTGGAGTGGCTTAACCTCTTGGAAGGCTATTATTTGGCAAGTGTTGCTATTGTTCATTGGAAGGTTTACAACTAGGCTTTGGATTTTGCTTTTCTTCATGATCTTATGAAGTGTTTTCATCAAAACTTCTTGGATGAATGGATTCTTGCGATTTAACATTTGCATTAATTGTTATCTTGTTCTTGTAAGCAATCCTTGAAACCCTAGGGGCCTACACACACAAGTAGAGTTGAGGCTTCATGTCCCCTTGAACAAAGATTTAAGCCATTTGATTTGAGGGACGCGTTTAGCTAATACATAGCTACACTAGACTTCCTCATTTCTTGAGTTAGTTTTAAGCACAAGTTGAAGAAAGAAGACATCCCAGGCCTAATTGATTTTACACCTAAGGTTTACTTCTAGGGTTTTGGAGAGCCTTGTATTGAGCAACACTTTTCGACCCTAGATTTGTGTTCCTAAGCTAAGCCGTTTACTTAAAATAAGTCTTAGAGAAAGAAGAGGAAGCTTTAGGCCTAAGCCCCTTAGCTACACCTAGGTAAGCCTTTCCTTCTTAGGGTTTAGGGTTGGTGGCCTTGCCATATGTACCATCAAACCCTAAGCTCTCTTGTCTCTAAGTTTGAGTTCTTCCTAAACCATTAGCTGCTTATCTCCGTGACTCCATTAACCCAAGGCACTAGTCTAGGAAACTCTTTCTTGGAGCTTGTTATGCCTTAATTTCTTTCAAACCATCTTTAATTTGCAACCCTAACTAACCTAAGCGTCTAACCCTAGCTAGTTTGCTACTAACCCTAGTGATAGCGTTTGGCCTAAATTGATTGCTTGGATAGAAAGGTCTGTGTATTATCCTCTTCATAGCCGTGGATTTGTTTTACCTTTTCTTTGGTTGGATTTGTCAAAGCGTCCATCCTTGAAAGCTAAGCTAACACAACGGAACAACAAAGTTTATATAGGTACGTCATACCTTTGATTTTGATTATACTTACAAGCGTTGTGACATTTGGCAACCCTCTTGATTGACATTGAGTTATTAATTGCATCTATAAAAGGCGGTTACCTACGACAAAACGTTTTTCTCTTTGTCATCATTTTTAACCTTTGATTAAGGTTGGCGTCATACCTATTGTAGCAACAAAATATAGGTGACGCAACTTTATATATAGCAAGGCTAATTTGAGACATTTATTACATGTTGATATAATACGAGGGTTGATTTACACATTAAATGCTTTTGTCTTTATGCTTTGTTGATGAAGTGATATAAATCTTTGTCTCTTTTAGCCATCATTGACCGTCGATAATAGCAATGATTAATTGCTCATATATGTATTGGAAGATAGTCATTGACTTTATAAAGTACTAACCTTTGCTGTACGCATTCTAGTTTTCTTAGATGTTGTCATAGCAGGTGCCATCATCAGTGGAAGACCTTTTCTGACTATCTCATACTTGAAGTATGAGAAATACATGGAAGAGACCTATTATCTTGATCCATTATCCTTAGCCCTTGTAAACCAGATTACCTTAGGGGCGTCTCCCTTGGACCAACCATCATAAAAAGAAAGAGCTCCCCATCAAGGTGGCGATTGGGTGGGAAGCTCACCAATTACAGAGTTTCAAATACGACTCAAGCTCTTTGGGCCTTTCCTACAAACCATGCGATACTTGAGTCCCCGTAATGCTTGAGTCTCTAAGCACAAAGGGGAAAGACTATTATATATACTTTACTTTATGATTCTAATTTCAAAAAGCTGACTTAATAGATTTAAGTCAAAGTGAAATATGTCACTAAGTCATAAAGTGACAGATTAATTCACAATGTGGGTGAGTTAATAGACATACAAAGCAACTAAGGAAAGTGGGGCCTTATACTTTACTTTATGATTCTAATTTCACTTTGACTTAGGAGATTTAATTCAAAAGTGAAATATGTCACTTAAGTCGTAAAGTGACAATTAATTCACAATGTGGGTGAGTTAATAGACATAAAGCAACTAAGGAAAGTGGGTTTCCTTGGTGAGATTTTTGGATGAGATCTCACCCATTGATTAGACTTGGCTAGATCTAATCTAGGCCATTGATCTTTTGGGGTTGGCCAAAGGAGGCTAAAGAGGTAAAGTGCATTTGGAGACTCATTCTTCACTTGTGAGTTTTGGAGAAGAGAAGAGCGGCGCATTTCTTGAGGATAAGGAGGGTGCACTTCATGAGGGTTTGAGAGAAACCCTTGAGAGCTTGAGGAGAGGCTCTTGGTTTCTTGGAGCTTGCATGGAGAGTATTTCCATGGAGTCTTAGCCTTCATTCTTGAGAGGGAGCATATTACATGGAGGAGGGGCTCATCTAGGAGAGGAGCATTCATTATCCTTCATTTGCTCATCAGGAGAGGAGGACTTGTCAGATTAAGATGAGGTCTGATGCATAGGGAGAGAAGAGCTTGGGCGATTGCTTCTGTGGAGAGAGACATTCAGTTTCTGGCTCAGTTTATTTATGGTGATCATTTCTACTAGGAGGAGGGCACACCTGTTGAGAGGACTGGCAGCTACCTGGTAGCAGATATGCTTGGAGGATTCGAGCTCTGACAGTTTCAGTGGAGAGGCAGCATAGGAGAGGACATTCCTATAGAGGGATTTCTTCATTGGGTTACAGATGAGCTAGGGCGCTTCAGTTCAGTGCAGAGGGCAACAAAGGGAGAGGGCGCACCTGAGTTTGGGCACTTCTTTCTCTGGTTCTTGTGGCAAGGCTTGTGTGAGGAGCTTGCTATGTATACAGGTTCCATTGTATTTCATTACTTGTTGTATCTCTTGCTTTGATCATCATCATATAGACAGATATCCCAAACTGGTTTTCCCCGGAGGGGTTTTATCCAGGGTCATGTTGACCAAAAATACCTGTGTACAAAAATGCATGTGTTAGTTTCTTAGATCTGCTTATTTTCAGCTGTAAAGATCTTTACGTGTGTTGTACTTATTTTAGTATGCATGTGCTAACTTCTGGTTACTAAAACTACATGCTAGAGCACCTAAAATTGGAAGTGCAACCGTAACAAATCAAAAAGAAGTTCTTGGACTGTTGGCTGTCCTAAAACAGCAGCAAACATCATCATAACAGTTGAAACTTAGAGTCAATCTGTGGTAAAAAACAGATCCAATTGACAAGCTTAATAGGACCTGGAAATCTTCACTCCTGAGAAGAGGGGTCGAACAGTATGGAAAATCCGATTATTACCTTATCTGCACAGAGGAGCTTGTAAGGGAGTTGTGGTGTTGTAATCTGAGCTAATGTTGAGGAGACGGGTTGACAGACCATGAGCAGTCTCTCTGGGTGAGAAATTGGTTGTTGTGAAGTGGTTGTCAGACTCGTGAACATACTCTCCTGATGAGGGTATTGCCGAGAATTGTTCCCTGGTGCGCTGAGCATTAGATGCAGGGCTCGGAGACTTCATGTCCGGCTTGTTGCTTGTAACACTAGGAAGGGAAGTGGGGAAGTCGAAGGACTGTTGAGCAGAGAAGGGGCACACTTCCTTGGGTGTGGCAGATGCGTGGAGAATGAGGGACTGTAGCCTAGTTGCAGCAGCGGGCACCTAGGACTGAGTAATTCTATTGAGAGTCAGACCTTAGTGTGTCACTAGAAGCCTTTTTTTCCTGTTGGAGTTGATCCCCAGCTCAAGGATGACCTGTTGCTGAAAGATTATAAGCAACAACACCTATGGCTGGGAGGAACGTTTCAGTCAAGGCCGCAGTTGGTGACTTTCATAAAAGATAAGTGTTCTTTATGTGTTTGTCTTGTTTACTGTGTGCTTATTTGTTTATGATTGACATGGGTTAATTCTTATATGTTGTTGCTTATGAGTATTTGTTGTTATTTTGTTTATTATTGCTTGCTCATGTAAGTATGGTGCTTTTAGCCTATATTTGTAGTTCTGCATGGATATGACCAATGTGGTTAGTCTTGCCGTTTTAGTTAACCTTGGGATTTGGTTATTAGTCATCAAGAAGAGGGTGAAGTGGACAGGTGCGTAGGATTGTAGCCTGTGTGCACCAAAAGGCTAGAATTTGTGTGTGTGTTTAAGGAATAGACCTTGCGCACAACGAAATCAGAAGTGGTGCTTGACACCTAGATGGTTGCGCATGCGGTGGTGTTGTGTGAATCGTATGTTGGTGCACGCAATTGGTGCGCGCAGTTAGTGAGTTACTTCCGCATAAGGCTATGCTAAAAGAGAATGATGCTTCCACTGTTATAAGTTGCTTGGTGCATCTCAAGCTTGGGTTGAGTGCATTACTTCAAGTGATACTGCACGGAATGGTGTCAGATTAGAATCTACGCAGTGAAACGTCATAGTTCATTGCTCAGTAGTATGCTAGGGAATGTTACAGTTTGGTTACAGAAGTTGAGGTTGTGTGACGTGGCCCAGCTTGGGGTGGTTGGGAACATTACATTCTGATATCAGAGCCATCAGTTCAACACTAGACTTGTATGGGCCAGAGACCAGCACGAACAAATGTGTGCACTAAGAATTGGTGTCGCGCAGTGCAAAGTTTAGTTTGCGCGAAAGGCCATGGTTGTGCGCTATAAAGTTGTGATGCGCACAAGGACAGTGATGTGTGGGTGTGCGCACTAAAGTTTGGGATGTTAAAATCATCCAAGAAATCCGAGAGAAAGAATTCTGACAAAATGGTGCAAAGTTTTCATGTAGTTGTTGCATGAAATCATCTAACAAATCTTAATTGTCCACACATTTTGTAGAATTATCAGTGATTAGAGTAGGACAAAGTCAGTGCAAAAAGTTAAAAAGCATGGAAGATGAGCAGAGGACTTATAGTCTTGATGATGAATTTGGAGATTTGCATGTCGATTTGGGTGTTGATGGTACAGAATCCAAGGAGGAGCGCATGAATTTGGTAGAAACCATTAAAATACTACAGAAAGATGTCCAAAGCTGTAAGGATGAAAATGAAAGGCTTATGAGAGCCAAGGCGCAGTAAGATGACTTCAATGTCAAATTGATGCAAAGCCTGGACAGAATAGAAAAGAGAATGGATAAAAAGACATAGTCAAGTAGATCAAGAAGTCGCAGGTCTCGTGATGAGAAAAGAAGAGAAGAAAGAAGTGTTGGTAAGCATTATTTCAGGAAAGCACGCAGTAGTTCTAGTCCATCTCCTGTTAGAAAGCATAAGAGAAAGACTGGAGTGAACGAGCTACAAGGGGAAATGAATAAGATCAAACCTCCTACCTTTGGTGGTGAGCACAAAAAGGATGAGGATGCGGAGGTCTGGTTGTTGGGTATGAGGAAGTACTTC
>SNQJ01S0037886.1:10007-23821 GCA_010110895.2 Picea sitchensis
TGATTCAGATATGGATAGGGGTATCTACTTCTTCATTAGATCTCGCTCCTCTAGTATTTCTTTCATAAGTGGCATGCAATATTTCTTCAATGTGCTCCACAACACGAAGATCCTCTACCTCTTCCTCATCGCTCTCCAAGCCTTCCCTCTCAGCTATTGCTCTTTTCTTCCTGTTAATCTTATACTGGTAGGGTCTTCCGCTGCATGTTGTTCCTACTTCCTGCATGATTTCCTGGATCTCCTCTGGATCCATCATAATAGGATATTTCTCTTTACTATGATCTTCTCTATCCATTTCCCCTTCCATATCAGACCTTCCACAGTGTTTCCCATAACTCCCCCATGCACGTAGGGTAGTTTAGTTGTCTGATTCCATGGTTAATACCCATTTATCATGCAATAATCTCTTTATCACAGTGTACAACGACCTAATGTACCTTCCCCTTGGACCCTTAAGAAACGCCTTCTCTGCTACATTGTAAAACTTTGATGTATCTATTGTGAACTCAGTGATATACCCCACTACAATGTTGTCTAGCCAGAAATCTACTGCACACATGAATTTGTTATTTACCCTCTTCAGTCACACGATACCTTCTTCTATCCACTCCACTAATCTAACTCTATTTTTTGGATGGATATMTTTCAACCGTGCTATCCACTCCTGCAATAACATGGGAAACTCACTAAAGAAGCTCTCGTGTATTTCACTGAATACGTATCTTTCCAAGTATTGTCTTGGCTTAAACCTAGGGTTTATATTATCTTTCTGGGAGAACTCTAGTTCCTGAACTTCCAACCATCTTTCAATATCCACTTTCATGGGATTCTAGCCTACAAACATTCCCTTTCGTAAATCCTCGCACTATATTGTGTGATACATCCCTCTCGATCTAATCTTCTAAGTTCCAACCGACAATAGAACCATTGTTGGCTTGCTTATGGGTTGACCTAGGTTCTAACTATAGGATTACCAACTCCCCTTCGACCATAAACCCTTCTGGATACCAGAAGGAAACACAACGGACAGAGTGCATTGTGCAGTCTCACCCGATATGGCTTCTATGGGTGGTCGTAGGAATCAAATGTCTGCAACCTTGGGATGGGATGTGTACCTCTCATAGGCATTTAACCTACTTATTGTTAACCCTAAAACCCTCATTAGATCTTATTTCAGACCACTGTCACAACTATTCTTATAGGACTTCATTAACAATTATAACCGCATGTGTTCAATGACAAGTATTTATCTATTGTAATACAAGATTCTGATCTAAACACTAGCTATAACATTCATTTATTTAGAGCTATTCTGCAGATTCCATTAGTTTATTCTAGTGTGCATTGCTATTTCCTTTATCATTTAACATGTTCATCATAAACTTACTAAAGAAAATACAATAAAAAACACTGCATACATTCACACAAAACATAGATATATCATGGTTCACCCCCCTAGGGCTATGTCCAGAAATATTTGTCGCTTGGGATCTTTATTCATCTTCATGCAAAATCTAGTGTTGCGCACTGTAGATCTCTTCCTTCATTAAAGACGATCTCCACAGAACAGTCTCTCAACAAGACCTCTTACTCAACCAAAGGACCTACTACAATCTAAAAAATACACACTCTCTCCACCAACCAACCCTCTCCTAGTCCTAATACATTCTACTTATACAAAATTGGGACAACGTCCTTAAAAAAACCCTAAACCTAAAAGGATTAGGTTTTTCCACTTTCTAGTTGACTCATTCATGGCTAGTCCTCAATCCAACTGTTCTCCAAATCGGTGCTTGTCCACTTTCCAACTGCTCCGCAGTAGTTTGTCCACTTTGTAAGTGCTTTCCTTGGCGCGGGTTTTCCTCTATTTCCAATACTGCTTTTCCTCTATTTCCGACATGCACCCTTATTTTCCGGTGCTTCTTTGATTCCTTCAAATCTTCCTTGATTCTCCTCAAAATTGGCCTGCACCAACAATTTGACATGGTGAAGAATATTGTTGATGTACAAGCAAGTATTTCTTGAGGAGTTTTATCCTTCTTGAAGGATTAATAGATGGTATTACCCTAACTCAAGGGTTTTGTCTATTTATTGTGTTCATTGTTATGGTGAATGTTTTGGGTTTATAATTGGTTATTTCTGAGTGAATTGCATCAAATTTATCATTCTTTTGGCGCATAACAATTCTTTTATGGATGAGAATTTCCAAAATAAACATCACATGGGAGGAAAAACCTTGAACCATTATTTGAAGTTATTGCAGTGAGCTCCATAAGTCTTTTGAATTTTTCAATTGTCCTTGAGTGGGGTCCAATGCCCTACCCTTTTCATGAGCCATTAGGAGTGATGACAACCACTTCCAACGGAGCGAGCCCCAAAGAGAATGAGAAACACTGGAAAAGAAACTCGGTCATGGGGCCCCAACTTGAAGAGGAAGCCTCTCACTAACCCGCCAGTTCCACCATCTAGGCATCAAATTTTGCTTCTTCATCACTGCATTTTTCTCAATACATCTCTTCTAGAATTGTGTTTTGGTATCACCTAAGAAATCAACAATCATGGTGCACTTGAAGTCCAAACCAATGTTGAAGTGTTGACACAGAAGACTTTGATAAGCACCTTTAGACATGAAGACCAAGAGTATGCTACGCTAATGAGCCCCCCCAAATCTCATTCATAACCCCCAAATCCAAACAACCTCCCACTTCACTAAATTGTGCCACCAAAATGGAATTCCTCAGACCCGTGATTTGCTTGTGCTTTTTTAGTTAGTGAACCGATTACCCAAATCCAAAATGGAGTGCCTGCGTCGAAGAAAATAAATATTTCTCTCACACCTGAACGAGAAGACACAATCTACCATGATGACGAATAGGGGGAGAACCAAGAAAATCGATCTAACATTAACTGCAAATGTCACATCCTAGGCCTCCCACACGATCTCCATTTCCTACATCCATTTGAACCTACTACTAACCACTTGAAATGTCCCAACACGACCGTGAATAGAGCATGTGAAGGGAACAAAGTGATGATAATTCCTTAAGTAGGCATGTAGAGGCAAGCAACGTGTTGGAAGGTTGACTTCCATCCCCATGCCCAAGTGTGCCACCCATTTAATGTGCATGAATTATTTTTCCCTTGGCGTTGCTAGGTTGGCTTGATTGTCAACTGGGCCATTATTTTCTTCAAAGATATGAAGAAATGAGACGTGGGGTTGGACATAATAATATATGTCTTATTCTCCTTACGATAGCACCCAATTGAGCATCCTTCATTTTGGATCCTTTAAAAAAACATCTAATTCTATTCATTGAGTCACCTAGTATGATGAGCTTCTAGATCTGCCTCTCCTTGGCCATATGGTTTCCTTGAAGTAGGSAATACTCCTCGTCTTGATTTTTAGTGGCTCTACCTAGAATCCAAGTGTAGCATAGCTGGATATTACCCCTGGGATAAAAAATGCCCCTCYCGCTCCYGCCACCYCGAAGTATAGCCTAAATTATTTGATAATTATTATTAAATTTAATTATTGTGTACCTATGTAAACCAAGAAATAGACTCATTATACAAGTTTATTTTTATGYGTTACTAAAATCATTGCCAAAACTACACAAGGTAATATTTTCAATCCTAATGAAACTAAAAACTAAGTGATTTTTATAATAAATAAAATTGAATAGAAAGGACCCAATTTCCRAGGGTTAATGTACTCAAATAAGAACAAAAAGGTGAAGAGTTAAGTAGGAACTCCAGAGATATAAATTATTTTCTTTCCTTTAAGGACAAGAAAATTAGTAAAATATTGAACAAGGAGAAGGTGTGTACCTAGAACAATCCATATAGATAGATATTCTTCAACTAATTTATTGTTCCCATGTGTGTGCATGCATGAATCATGCCATCATCATTATCCATGCCAAATAAAAATCATCATTGGTCTCCTATATCACATCACTTTTCATTAATGACACATTTTTTTGGCAGCAATATTGAAAAATAAATTAGTTACTCCATGTCATTCTATTAATGTCTTGTTTTGTATTTGTTGTGCTTCAACCATCATTTCACATTATGTCTTATCATGTTCCAATTTTTTAGCATTGAGATTTTTTTTAGCATTGAGATTTTTTTTTTGTAAGATCATGGGAAAAAAATTATATTATTGTAGCATGATATTATACATAAAAAAGTTATCTTATATTGGCTTGATACTAGGGAAACCATACCAACGACAGAGGAGTAGGTCTTTTGTCCAAACAATTTTCTTAATGTTTTTCAAAAGAGTCTTAAAAACTAGATGAATAATGTAAAACTCAGAAAAGTAGTGGAGAGGTCTGCAGAGTTGTCTTGTCTACTGCTATTCATTCAAAATTGAATAGGAATACCTATCGGTCATGGAATTGGAGGTTCGACTGGTGTATCCTAGGGAAGTCCGGGGAAAACTGAGCTTGAGGCATCGCTAGCAGACCCTAGGGAGGCTCCGGCTTGGACTGAGCAGTGCCTTTTGGAACAGAGGCTAACATGTTAGTAGTGGAGGGCAGAAGACAGTTGAGAATTTCCCTCATCAGCAAATGCAAGCCATCCAACTGGAGATAGATTGTGTTTTGGGTGTCTGGAGTATTTGTCCCCAAAAGTTCTTAATATGCCAATATAATTCCACAATTTTCCAATACTTGGTCTCACAAACTCGGTTATTGATGACATCTGGAACCCATCTTATGGTTTCTTCAGCCACCCTAGCTTCCATTGTCATAGTTCTCTCGATATGAACCTTTTCTTCAACATCATGCAAATGCACTTGAAAGCGTAGCAGAGTGATTACATGATATTTGACTACAACATTATGGGATTCTTGTTTCACTATGGAGGGTGGTGGGTTGTCTCTGACTTGGTGGGATGAAGACTCTATGGGAGATCCTAATCCATGGAGATACCCTCTGGGATATCCTTTACAAGGAGCCATGAAGGCACTTACAATAACTCGGAGAGATGGGTTGGTTAATTGGGTGAGGGAGTGAGCAACCCACTGACAATAACAAAGAGTCCACTGGTCCCTCACTGAGGCAATGATAATGTTAGAATCGAGTCTATATGTTTGTGGAAGATCGTTTATTCTGCTGAGATTATTTGAATTATTTCTCCACGAGGGCTTGCCCATTATACCAAGGTTATTCAAGATGGAGGAAGGTCGAGACAAGGCCTAGGTACAAGTAGTTATTTCCATTTAAGTCGGAGTTGAGGTGAGTGATTTGTCAAGATGATTCTTCATGTAGGAGGACGTTTGTTCCATGGGAGCCCACCTATCCTGAGGTATTTTGTCCAAACAATTTTTTTAATGTTTTTCAAAAGAGTCTTAAAAACTAGATGAACAATGTAAAACTCAGAAAAGTAGTGGAGAGGTTTCCAGAGTTGTCTCGTCAGATGCTATGCATTCAAAATTGAATAGGAATACCTATTGGTCATGGAATTGGAGGTGCCACTGGTGTATCCTAGGGAATTCCGAGGAAAACTAAGCTTGAGGCATCACTGGCGGACCATGGGGCAGCTCTGGGGTGGACTGAGCAGTGCCTTTTGGAGTAGAGGATAACATGTTAGTAGTGGAGGGCAGAAGACAGTTGATAATTTCCCTCATCAACAAATGTAGGTCATCCAGTTGGAGATAGATTGTGTTTTGGGTGTCTTTGTGACTCTAGAGTATTTGTCCCCAAAAGGTCTTAATATGCCAATATAATTCCACAATTTTCCAATACTTGGTCTCGCGAGCTCAGGTATTGCTGACATCTAGAACCCATCTTATGCTTTCTTTAGCCACCTCATCTTCCATTGTCATAGTTCTCTCGATATGAACCTTGTCTTCAACATCATGCAGATGCGCTTGAAAGCGCAATAGAGTGATTACATGATATTTGACTGCAACATTATGGGAATCTTGTTTCACTATGGAGGGTGGTGGGTCGTCTCCAACTTGGTGGGATGAAGACTCTACAAGAGATCCTAATCCACAGAGATACCCTCTAGGATAGCCTTTACAAGGATCCATGAAGGCACTGACAATAACTCAGAGAGATGGGTTGGTTAATTAGGAAAGAGGGTGATAAAACCACCAACAACTGCGAAGAGTCCATTGGTCCCTCACTGAGGTAATGATAATGTTAGAATCGAGTCTATATATTTGTGGAAGACCATTTGTTCTTCTGAGATTCTTTGAATTCTTTCTCCACAAGGGCTTGCCCATTATACCAAGGTTATTCAAGATGGAGGAAGGTCGAGACAAGGCCTGGGTACAAGTAGTTATTGTCAGTTAATTCGGAGTCTAGGTAAGTGATTTTTCGAGCTGATTCTTCATGTAGGAGGGAATTTGTTCCATGGGAGCCCACCTACCCTGGCGTAATTATAGTCTCAGGTTCGGGCCCCAACGTTGTCTTCTCGCCAAAATCTACGTCTAGAAAAACATCCTTGGATTCGGGGCCCAACACTATCCTTTGTCCCAAATCAATGGTTGGTAAACCATCCTCGGGGATTGTACCCTCTGAGGTACTCATCTCCAATACCACATACGGTGATTAACATTGACAATTATTGATCAAAATGGGTGATGTGATTTTTTAATGCTTGGTACTTACTAACTTTAGTACTTACTCTATTTTTCATAGTAATGTGGAGTGAATCATGAGGTGTTGTTCAATTGTTTGTATTTGATTTTTATAATTATAAATAAAATTGAAAAGAGAGGATCCAATTTCCCAAGGTCAATGACCCCAAATAAGAATAATTAAAGCGTGAAGAGGTAAATTAGAAAACTAGAGATATAAATTATTTTCTCCACTTTAAATATGGAAAATAAATCAAAAAAATATTGAAAGGGAAGGGATGCACCTAGAATAGTCCATATAGATAAATATGCTTGGACTTATTAACTAACACTACTAGATTTGGCTAGTAGGGGTGTAGACCAATTGGCAAGTGCCATGTAAATGGAAGGAAATATGTAAAAAAGATGTCTCAAGTTCGATTCTCACCGCGATTTACTCATTCCCTATGCTTGTGGGCTGTGTGGACACACCTGGAGGTTATATAGGTAGCAAACGGGAATCGATCTCGTGTCACGTGAGTACGAGAACCACCCTCGTTGTTGATTCCTCTCGTACAAAAGAAACCACTACTACATTTGGGTGCAAAATTTGATGTTGATCTCCAACACTAATGGTAATAATTGATTGTGACATTGGAACTTCTTGTAAATTATTATGAAAATCACTCATTTTTTCCATTTCTTATCTTGACAAACATTGTTATTCCAATGTCCCACTTGATGTTAGAATACCAAGGTTCAGGACATTTAAATAAAAACGTAAAATTTTATTATTAGCATATGTTTTAACCCTTATCTTAAAAWTTTTGCCATGGATTCTTTCACAAAATGCTTTATTTTCACCAAAAAAAAATGTAGGAAAATTGTATTGTCTGACATTTTAGAAGGAAAAGTTTTAGAGGCATGTTCACCTTGATTTTGTGGTATACCCTAAAAATTACCTTATCATATAGTTTATTGTTTTTTTTTTTGTTTTTTTTTTGCATTTTATTGAGTTTAACATGTCTGTGAGTAGTTATCTAGTTTGGTATGATTTTGTTGAACTAGAAGGTTTTTTAGTGTTGATCGCAAAAGGGGATTTACTTCGACTCAAATCCAAACCAACTATATCTAGGTAATTRTCTACTTCTAATTTAGGATTTTTTTTTCAATTGTATTTAATATATTAGCTTCACTAAAATAAGAATGCATAATTAAGGTCCTCTACTAGCATATTTTTAGCTTCATACACACCTTTATCTCAATTAAGAAGATTCTTCATAATCAACACTTCAATTATCTTCTTTTAACTATGGTTTTCATAGAATTTTAGCAAATGACATTGTGTGTTCAATTTTCAAAGCTTCTACATGCATGTGATATTTGGGTCGAAAATACAACATAGTTATTCATGGTGCAAAGAAAAATGACATGTATTGCAAGATCAAAGATTTAAGTATTCTAGTATTGAGACCACTCACAACCCTTTATTCTACAAATAGAGTTTTGGTTCCAACTAAACAAACAAGGTTTTGTTGAAGCAGATATGGCTTAAGGCATAGGAAAAGCTTTGAAGATTGATGCTTGGAAATATATCAATACCTAGGTTGGCGTCATGCTAAAGTAAGCAATAAGATGTGACGTTTTTAACTCTTCATTTCTTACCGTCTATTATTTTTTCCGTGTTTTCAGTGTGTTTATGCTCTATGGTTTATTTTATTTGTCTCTAATGGGATGAATTTTGGTTTTTATTGTGGAGGTATTATTGTCACCATTGCAATACTTATCTAATTTATCACTTAGTAAGTTTCTTTTAATTTATTTTTTTAATATGATTTTTGATATTTTTATTTAGGTTTTTGTGGATTGATAAAATAACATAAGAAAAGGTAATTTTAACAAACAAACAAAAAAGGGTTAATGGGACTAAAAAAGTTACAATGTATTACATACAAAGTGGGACTACAAAAGTAGCTCCTAAGTTCTCAACAAGAGTCTACTATAAGGTGAATTATGTTTTTTGTTTGGAGAGAGARCTATGAATTCCAAGGTTTGTTTTTTAAATATTAATGCTAAATAGAGTCTCCATATTACATTTCATGTTGGTCGTGGAGGCTTAGTTTGTTGAGTTTGAAGTAATTAAACCCATTAAATAAAGTGTAAAGGGTTTATAGTAAACATAATGGACTATGATATATCTTTCTCAAGTTTATCATGGTTTTGTTTTGTTTAATTAAGATAGGCATGCAAAGAAGGAACTTTATTTGTATTTTTTTTAAATGAATGTTAAAGTATTTAGATTTTTTACATGTAGTGTTTTGGACTTCATTCTTAACATTAATACATGTTTTATGAAGATGAGTTATATGGTAAGCTGAAATTGCGGATATTGCGGATATTTATTAGTTGTTTTTGTTAGTATCTTGAACTACCATCTCAATAACTCAAATGTACCAATTTGACTATAAAGGGTTGAAATACATACAATATCATCTTTATAACATGATAACCTTTGGTTGTGAAGCCAATAATTAGAAGTATATATTTTTCATCTAGGTTATAAAAGAATAACACTTGACCTTATCCACAAAGATCACATTATCTTAAGGATTGCCATGAACACCATCTTGGTTGATCCAGGTGGATATTGGTGGCCAACCACCTGTTCCATATTCCAACTGGCTCATTTGGACAGTTTTCAATTCATCAAATTTTTCGTAATGGGGACATTTCTTTGTAATGGTGGGTTCTACACTTATGGGGATGTCCCGAATCCCTACAAAACTTCCAGGTGGATATTGGTGGCCGCCCACCTATTCCAACTGGCTTATTTTGGAAGTTTACATGTAAGTACATCTTTTTGTACTTCCAGGGCTATTTTGGGGCTCTAAACAATGTTTTCTTGGCTTGCCATAGTCAAACTGTAGACAAAGTTAGAGTTTGATGTCATAATACGTAGTTCTCGAAACGACCTTTCCAACGAGCTATCATGCACCTAAAATGGAGATTGTATGCAAAAGTTATGACCCTAGAAAGTTAATGTACTAACTTACCCCAACGGGACCCACATGACTTTTGCCGTTTCAAATCTTAGGGTTAGGTTTTTTTATATCTATGTTTTTGGCATTCATGTTTATCATAAAAAGGCCTTCAGAGATTCATTGTAATCATCTTCTTGTGAATGAGCGTAGCCATCACATCTCTTCTAAGAGATAAAGTTGTCACCATTCTAGCGAGTCTTGTACTTTGTATTTTTATAGTCTCTGTACAATTCTTTCATTAATAGAAATTATGTATTTGTGTATCTCTGTATTTCTGGAAATTGTCATGAGCATTTCATTGTAATATCTCCGCTTTCATTTCATTCAGAAAATAATCCAGATCTTTGGTATCAAAGCAGGCTGCTCTTGATCATTTTTCAGCGCATGTCCCGGATGGGGTCTGAGTATAGCCAGTTGGGTCTCGAGATTGTCTCTCTTGAGTACAATCACTCTCACACACCCAAGAAACCCTCAATGGCGACATAAAAGAAAAATGGTGGAGCAGAAGATTCTATTAACTTGTTTCTTGAGCAAGCTCTCACGTGACAGAGGGACAAAATGATGGAGAATTTTACACACATCCTTCAACTCCTGTTGATAGCAACAGGCACATATTCATCAAGAAACCATTTTGGAGGAACCTCTCCCTTCAAGGTACAAGTTAATTTTGATATTCCCATATTTGAAGGAGAGATAGATGCGAATGCCCTAGAAAAATGGTTAAATATATTAGAAGGTTATTTCTTTGTTCAAAAAAATTTCAACGGGGAAAAGATCACCTTCGCACTCTTCAAGGCTCTCCCCCATTTCAAACATTGGTGGGAAAATTACTGGGAGCATAGTTCCACAGAGGAATCTGGAATATATGGGGCTGATCCCACTTGGGATTTTTTTGTGGATGCAGTCAAGGAACAATACTACCTTATTGATAATTATGAAGACTAATACATGAGATGGACCACACTGCGGCAAGAGAAGAGCCAAATGGTGTAAGAGTTCACAAATAGTTTCCATACCTTGTGCACCAAGCTGGGTATCAAAGACTCTGAGCAACATCTGGTTTTGAAATACCGTGGGGCTCTATATAGGTACATCCAAACCGAAATGGATTACCTAAACATATCATCATTAGGAACTGCCTATCGATATGTTGTCAAAATCTAGTATAAATTTAGGCACCAGAATAAATGGGAATTCAGGTCTGCAAATCCACAAAAACCAAAGCATGGTAAATTCGGCCCTAACCAATAACCTCCAGACAATCAGTCCAAGACACACGACAATAAGGGTAAAGGAAAGACAAAGAATGACACTGGGAAGTTGTGCAACTTCCACAAAATCCCTTGGCACAAAACTGATGAATGTCACTCAAAACAGTCATTGGTGGCCGAGGTCAAAGACACGGAGCTGAACCCTGATTCAGAATCCGATCTAGAAAATATTGAAAATAGACGGATCATCGACGTAGACCTCACTGCTACTGTCATGACCACAACAATTCAACCAGAAGAACCAGTAGATCCTAAAGAGGAGGAATGCCTCTTCCATTCACAGATGTGGGTGAAGGGGACCCCGTTGCATTTCATTGTCGATAACGACAAACAGAAGAACCTTCTCAGTTGAGGTCATCAAACAGTTGGGTTTGTCAACAACACCACACCCACAGGCATACAACATCAGGTGGATTCACCAAGGAAGAGATCTCCATGTCAGGCTGCAATGTCTCCTATCCTATGGCATCCAGCCCTTCAAGGATGAGGTAGTGTGTGATGTTTCCCCTTTTTATGTCTGTGATGTTGTTTTTGGCTAGCCATATATATGGAAATGTCATATATTTTATGAGTCTAGACCTTGTAGTGTCATTATTAATCTGGGAGGTCAGCTCTATCGGATACCAGAGGTAGTTCCGACTACTATTCCACCAAACTAGTGCCACAAGGTCATCTCTGATACTGCAAAATTCATCCTCTTCACATTTTGTTCAAATGATGCACAAAAGGCCACTACAACCATTGTAGCCTCCACACCTTCTATCCAACAAAACAATTTTGCAGAAGATAAAGCAGATATTGCTTCTTCACCTACAATGGTGCCTACACAGTGTCTCGTCAATACCATAGACAAAATTTTGGTGGAACATAGTCAACCCCGCCAGCAACAGGTTTGTGACAGTCTTCCATAGACCAAGCAACAAAAATTCTCCAACAAGGCACACAACTCACCAAGATTCAGATTTAGAAAACGCTTTCCCCTCTTCCCTAGGAACTCAACGCAATGGATACCATTGCTTCCTAAGGGGGTAGGATTGTTCTAGGTGGATATTGGTGGCCAACCACCTATTCCATATTCCAACTGGCTCATCTAGACAGTTTTCAGTTCAACACATTTTTATGTAATGGGGAAATTTCTTTGTAATGGTGGGTTTTGCACTTATGGCGTTGTCTTTAATCCCTACACAACATCCAGGTGGATATTGGTGGCCGCCCACCTATTACAACTACATTATTTTGGAATTTTCATGTCAGTACATCGTTCTATACTTCCAGGGTCATTTTGGGGATCTAAACATTGTTTTCTTAGATTGCTACAGTCAAACTGTAGATAGAGTCAAAGTTTGATGTAATAGTGCATATTTCTTGAAAAGACCTTTCCAATGAGCTATCACGTGCCTAAAATGGAGATCGTATGCAAAAGTTACGACCCCAAGAAGTTAATGTACTAACTTACTCCATTGGGCCCGCATGAATTTTGGTGTTTCATCTCCTAGGGTTAGGTTTTTGGATATCTAGGGTTTTGGCATTCATGTTTATTATAAAAAGGCCTTCAGAGCCTCATTGTAATCATCTTCTTGCGAATGAGCGTAACCATCACATCTCTTCTCAAAGATAAAGCTTCCACCATTCTTGTGAGTCTTGCACTCCATATTTTTACAGTCTCTGTACAATTCTTTCATTAATAGAAATCATGTATTGTTGTATCTCTCTATTTCTGTAAATTTTCATGAGTATTTCATTGTAATATCTCTGCTTTCATTTCGTCCCAAAAATAATCCGAATCATTGGCACCACTTTTTATAACTCTAACATGACCTTGCATCTTGGGAAGATTTGGTCAATGATATTATCATGTGGAGTAGGCCAACCTAGTTTTGAACTTGTTCATAAATTATGGATGTTGTACACCCTTTTTCCTCTTTTTTTCCCATGTTTATATATTTTGTATATTTCTTTAAATGGTACTCATGTTAATATAATATTTTTTTCTTATTTACATTTCCATTGTATTTGGATTTTCTATGTCTAGTCATGTACTGCACATTGATACGAAGGATTCATCTACTCTTTACAATGAGTAATTTAGTTCAGAGAAAAGTAGACGAATCCTTCGTATCAATGTACAACACAGGACTAGACATAGAAAATCCAAATACAATGGAATTGTAAATAAGAAAAAAAAATTAATATTAACATGAGCAAAATAGTGATTTTAATATAATATAGTGATTTTAAGGTAAAATAAATATATTCTATAGAATTTGGGAGAGTCATTTTTAGAAAAAATGGAAATTGACGAATATTTTTTTGGAAAAAAAGCATTGACAATTATCCCATGGGAGAAATTTAGCCCCTAAAAGTTTCCCCGACAATTACAACACCATTAGGTGTATCAAAGTTAAATGGTTTGCAAAGGCCACCTACCCGAACTCCTCTATTTTTCAAGGGACTAAGGCCATTAACACCTACATCATCAACATCAAATGGCCTTATGTCTAATCCACCTATTTATGGTTCTCGTAGTATGTACCAAAACCAACTGCAAAATTATATTCCTACAAGTAGAGCTTATGGAACTTATTACTATACAATAGTCTTAGTTATTTTTTTCTCACATAGAACATCAACATAGATCCCAAATCCTACCTACACAACTCAAAATTTGTAAGATTATAACCCATTGTAGCCTTTTTTTCTCATTTTTCTCTAATTCTAGATTCAAATACAACTCTAGATAGTTATATATCTAGTGTACATGCAACACCTACAATTGCATTCCATGGTAATCAATATACCTACCATGGACATTGAGTTTTATCATCTAGGAGTTTGACCTATGATAATCCTTTGGGAATTTTGAGTTTTCTATAGAGATTGTTTTGTACCTTGAATTTCATCACCTCATTGAGCTTGAGCCATAATTGG
>SNQJ01S0037886.1:64651-93494 GCA_010110895.2 Picea sitchensis
AGTCTCCTCAACCACCCTCATTAATATCCATCGACCTCCCTTATCTAGATTTTTTGGAAAGTTAAAATAAAACTAAAATATAAATGATTTGCAGAAATATCAATAAATAAAATGCAAAATATTTCTTCTCATGCTAGCTTATAAATGAATTTGATCATTTTCCCCAAAATGAACATGAAAACCCACCATACTCGTTTAATTCATCATACCAACCATCAATCAAGTCAAAGAAGTTATTTAATGCTACTAGATATTTTGTATGCAATAAAATTTACGTAGTCATTAAACACTTCAATTAAATCTTTAATAATCTAGTTTAATAATTAATACATTAATTAATTTTACTAGTGCACATGTGTAGGGTATGTGTGCGTTGTTATCAGACACATAGCACACGCATGTACTAACAATAAAAAATCACTTCATCTGGTGCATAGTTCTTGTATGATCACACCAAGGCATGCAGGACAACAAATACATCATTCAATAATTTTAACTAACAAACTACAATAAGTCATCAATAATGGATCATTACACTAAAAATTTAAAAAGGGAATAAAAATGAGTGTTTTGGAATCAAGTGAGGAAACAATAGTGGAACATTTAATCTCCAAGCAATATTCTCAACTAACATCTAATCATCCTTCCTTCCTAACCTACTTCCATCTTTCATCCTATCCTTTCCAATGTTGAACTAAGATGGAGCGTCAACTATATTGACCTAACTCCAGATAGAACCCGTAAGTGGAAGTGTCATACATCTTGACCAAACTTCCCTAACAGACAACTAGCAGTCACCATCACACGTCTAGGGGAGCGTGACTTTACACAACCCCTCCATGACTCTAGGTTTCAGAGGATACATGGTGGGAAATACCTCCACCCATCCTAACAAAAGTAGGGTCAATAGAATACTCGTTGGGAAATACCTCCACCCTTCCTGAAAGAACTAGGGCCAACACCCTATATCGAGCCATACTTTGCAACTATTGTTCTTAGAGTCACGTAATCAAACAACCACTCTGGGAAAGTTGTGTGTCCTATCAAAACCACACTTACCACAATTCATAGAAATATTTCAAATCATAAATGAAATAATGAGTACAACTTATATCATATGCTATCTTCTTGATGTACAAAACATCCAAGTTACCTCAACACTATAGTGTTTCGGCTATCACATAACTCATCAACATGTAGGTTAATTCACCAATAACTCATATACATGTAGATATCTATCACAAATTTCATATAAGAACTCATACTTACATTGATGTTCAATTAAGAAATGTATGTCTATTTACATCATATGTTGCATCTATTATACATTCACAACATAACTTGAACTGGTATCCATGTATCGAAATCCCCCATTCTAATTTTCATTTTTAAACAATCAGATAACTATCTTTGTCATGAGCATATATCATGTAACACATAAATAAGTCTAGATGTACACATATAAATGTCTAACTCAGTCTAACTGACTCCAAACAAGTGCTAAGCATTGAATTATTAAGATTAGTAAATAAGGCCAAAATATGGAGCGTTACAATCACACTCCATTGCATGCTTAAAGGGTTTCCTTCCCCTCAATTATATATGAGAGACTGAAAGGAGAACAATTCCCATGATGCATGTGGGATAAACTAATATAAATTTATAAAATTCCATAGGCATGTAAAACATTATGACTTCTCGGGTGGTCACCCATCCCAGTACTACTCTAGCCCAAGCGTGCTTAACTTCGAAGTTATAATAGGATCCAGTGCATTAACGCTATGTTGTAGGCATGTGCATAAGACCACTAGGAAATCATCACATGATGTCTATACTTAAAAAATGAAGTTTATATTACATTCCATTCCCTATTAAAAGGGTGAATATCATTGTTTATCAAAACCATAAGCTCAAAATGTTGATTTAGTGGAAAAGGTGGTTGGCCATCGAGATCCACTTGGATCATTCCTTTCCCTTTAGGAAGGAATGGTCCCCATTGAGCCACTTTCCTTGTTGAAGTATATGTCCTCCTTGTACTTTGCCTATGGAAGAATGTCATGAACCTGTTGGAGGTGTTGGATCCATTCAACATATTTGGTTGCATGATCTGCCTTGGTTTGAGTGTGGGAAGAGTCTGTCAGTGAAGATGCAACAAGAAGATATATATCAATGTGGGAGGATGGTTGGAACCCCAAGCACACCTGAAAATGGTTGTGGCCAATAGAGATATGTTTAACCTATGGAAGAATCTCATTCTCTTCGCTCTCCTCTACAATCTCATCGACCTTCTTTTGTTGGATAGAAACGTCTTGGGCCAAGGTTGCAGTGGTCATAGTGACCTCCTGTTCACCATTCAAATGGATCATGAAGAGGGGAAAGTTTGTGATCTGAGATATTACTTTGAGACATTGTTTTTTCGATATCAATGGAGTGGTATTAGTCAAAGATACCTCAAGTACCCTGTAGAGATGACCTCTCAAATTAAAAATGACACTACAAGGCCGAGACTCATAGATAGCGTGACGTTTCCACATATATGGTTGTCCTAAAAGAAAATCACAGACTTCAAGTGGGGAAACTTCTCACACCTTGATGCCATAGGATAGATGACACTATGGGATGACACATATTTATCATCCCCAGCTCAACCATCAACGGTGTATGGTTGGGGGTGTGGCATTTTGGAAGTTTCAATCTCTTGACGACCTTAGCTTATACCAGCTTCTTCTGACTCCCACTGTCAACAATGAAATGTAGTGGGGTCCCCTTTAACCACATCTGCAAATGGAAGAGGCGCTCTCCCTCCTCACACTCCTCTGGTTATTCTGGTTGTAATTTTTTTGCCATGATGGTAGCAATGTTTTCTACATCAATGATTTGTTTCCATTTATTGTGCTCTCAACCAAATTCCAAGTCAAGTTTTGATTCTTTTTCTTTGAGATCGGACACCAATGACTATTTCGAGTGACATTCAACGGTGTTGTTTCAAGGGATTTTGTGGAACTCACACCAATTTTCGATGTCTTTCTTAAACTTCTAGTTACCCTTATTTGCCTATGTATTGGACTGGATCTCTTTTGGTTATCCTTCCTTACTGATATATCCTTTGTTTTATGAGTTAGGGTTTCATTTTCCATGCTTCTGTTGTAGTGTATTTTCAAACTCAAACTCCCACTTACTCTGTTGCTTGAATTTCTACTCTATTTTGACTGCATATCAATAAGTAGTTCACAATGAGAAGATGTCCAAGAAACCCATCTATTTTTGGATGTATATGTGAATACCACTACGATACTTCAAAACCAGGTGTCGCTCGGTGTATTTGATACCCAAATTTGAGTGCAAGGTATGGAAGTTGTTAGTGTACTCTGACACTATCTGGTCTCTTTTCTGACGTAGAGTCGTCCATATCATGTACTGGTCATCATAGTTTTCAATAGGGCAGAACTCCTCCTTTAGGGCATATACAAAGGCCTCCCAAGTGGGTTCTCTCCTGAATGTTGTATATTCATTCATGCTGTATCTCTCCCAGTAACCTTCCCACCAAGATCTGACATGGGGAAAGGATTTAAGGAGCATGAAGGTGAGCTTTTCACAGTCGAATTTTTTTTGGACATAGTAATAACCTTCTAGAAAATTCAACCATTTTTCTAGAGCATTTGCATCTATTTGGAATTCAAATCAGGGGATTTCAATATTGATTGTTACCTTGAAGGGTGTCACACCTCTGAGAACTGCTTGTCGAATATGCCTTGGTTTCTGCCATCATTGGTGGTCTTCCCCATTGGATCTGAGAATGAAAGTTGTCATCATCTCCTTCCTCTATCGCACAAAGGGCTTCCTAGAGCAACATCTTGAAAGGACATCCTTCTCTTTCATATCTCTTTTCTTTCTCCATGGGAGTTCTTGGAGTTGGTGAGAGAGAGATTTTCCTTGAAAATAGTTCGAGACTCAACTCTCTATACCAGGCCAACTTTAGTGGTGCATGTTATTTCCTCCCATGGTTTTCTATGACCTTTAGTGGTGCATGTTATTTCCTCCCATGGTTTTCTATTTCTGGTTAAGGAAATAGGGATTTAGTCTAATACGAGTCAATGGACTAGGGGTTTTTGATGTTGGGGGATCATATATATATTTTATTGTAAACAATGAAGTGGGATGATGATGAATAGGAATTAGAGGTGAACCTCTAAATAGGTTGTCGGTTTTCTCAGTTTGGTTTTCCAAGGTAAATCTATGTGTATATGTGTGATTGCAATTTTTTTCTTCTATGTTTTAAGAATCTGTGTGCATTGCATTATTGTAAAAGGTTTAAAACTTACATTTGGTACCAAAGTAATTATTAGCTTCAAGGGGATTCCTTTGTGGCTAAGAGTTTATCTCATGTTTGTGATAAACCTTGTTACAATGGGAGCTTTGTGGTATCAATTCTTGTGGTGAAAAGAAATGGTGAACAGTTCAAAAATAGAGATCGAAAAATTTAATGGGGAAAATTTTGAGCCATGGAAACTCAAGATGGAATATATTTTTGTAGACAAAGATCAATGGATCGTTGTGGATCTAGGCACTATACCTATGAGAATGTAAACAAAAGGCTGGAAAAATTTGGATCAGAAGGCAAATAGCAATATCTGGTTGTGTCTCTCAAATTTAGTATTACTGAATGTGTCAGGGGAATCTACAACCAAGGAATTATGGGATACATTATGGGATTTGTATCAGTCTACGTCCCTAGTAAACAAATTGTTCTCGTGGAAGAAGTTGTACAATCAGAGTATGAAAGATGAAGACTCGTGACAGAGCATATAAATGCCTTCAATAGTGTGTTAAGTTTGTTATTGTCTATTGTTATTAAAATTTATGATGAAGATAAGTGTATCTATTTATTTTTCTCTTTATTAGACTTGTGGGCTATTCTGATTGTAGCCATAGGTAGTGATGAAACCACTTTAAGCTTCAATGATGTGGTCTCATCCTTGTTGTTGAAGGAGATGAGGGTGAAAATCATGGAAGGATAGAGAACATATTCCTTTTCGTAAGACGACACTCCCAAGAAAGAAATAAAAATAAGTCCTCAAGTGGGAGATCTAAATCTAGAGGAAGATCTAAATCTCCTACAAAATTCGTAAAGTTATGTTGGAGATGTGGAAAACAAGGGCACCATAAGAAACATTGTAGATCCAAAAGTGTTGAGAGAGGGAAGAGATTTGATGATGCCCCTTATACAAAAGGAAAAACCTCCTCAGATGAAGGAGTGGATGTCTAATTGGCTTCTTCAAGAACAAATGTAGATCATGAGGCATGATTGGTTGACTTAGGTGCATCCTTCCATATGAATCCTCACAAGGAGTGGTTTTGTGGGTATGAAAGGTTTGATGGGGGTGGTGTTTTTATAGGAGATGAATCGAAAATAAAAATTGTAGGATGAGGAAAAATCAAGTCGAAGCTCATGTATGGTAGGATTAGAACACTCCCTAGTGTTCTTCACATCCCAGG
This sequence comes from Picea sitchensis, assembly GCA_010110895.2. Classification (NCBI taxonomy): domain Eukaryota; kingdom Viridiplantae; phylum Streptophyta; class Pinopsida; order Pinales; family Pinaceae; genus Picea; species Picea sitchensis. The sequence goes on from SNQJ01S0037886.1 coordinate 70,148, forward strand.
ATTGGACAGGAATTTTATTTTTGTAAGAAATATGAATGATGTGGTTGTAAAAACAATGTTTGAAAATGAAACATGCATGACGATTAAAGGAGAAATGGTGTTGCTGTGGAGAGTTCATATTGGAAATCTGCATGATATGCTAGGAATAACTATTAGTGAAGCGTGCAACAATTCTTTTTTTCTTGAGAATTGAGTTGAAGAAGGAAAAACTCTTGTAGTCTCTGGAGAAAAGACTAGGTTGTGGCATCAAAGACTGGGACATATAGAAGAGAAGTGCCTTCGAGTACTGCATGATAAAGATATGGTTGAATGTATGTCAAAATCCTCTTTGGATCTCCATTTCTGTGAAAATTTCTTGTATGGGAAGTAGAATTGGGTAGATTCTCCTCTAGTGCTATGAGGGCAGGGGAGATTTTACATTTGGAGCACAATGATTTGTTTAGACCTGTGATGGTTCCATCACTGGGAAAATATGTGTATTATCTCTCATTTATAGATGAATTGTTGAGGAATACATGGATTTATTTCCTTAGGAATAAATCTGAAGTCTTTGACAAATTTAAAGAGTTCAAGTCTCTTGTGGAAAATTAGAAAGAGAAGAAAATTAAGGTGTCGAGAATGGAAAATGGAGGAGAATTATACAGGAAGTAATTCAAGGAATTCTGTAAAAAGTGTGGTATATCAAGGAAGAAGACCACTCCATACAAAAATCATCAAAATGGAGTTGAAGAAAGGATGAACATGATGTTGATGGAAAAATCAAGAAGCATGCTCAATGGTATCGAGTTAGGACATGAATTCTAGGTAGAATTCCTTTTAGGATAATTTGAATATGTAGTGTTTATTCTTTCATATGTGGAAGTAAATTAGTGATTAACGTCTATACATTATGTATCTTTATATCACTCTCTTTCAAGATGCATGGATTCATAAATCTTCTACTATATTGGGGCCTAACTTGTAAAGAGTGGTTGTCATGGGTAAGATTCACAAATTATGCTTTCCTAAATTGTGGCCACAAGGAAACCATCCAATGTTTAGTTTAAATATGTAATATGCTTGTCCTTATTCAGACTTCATTTGGAATATCTAAAGATACATATTCCTCAGTAGGATCTATTTGGAATAGATCATCATATAATTTGTCAGCTATTTTGGTACTTTCTAGGTGAAAAAAGTGGAGTTGTTGACATATAGGGCCTATTTTAGGGGAAATATTACTTAGGCGATTTGGGGTCCAGAACCTTCTAGAGCTTGTTTGAGGCTTTAAACAACAATTTTTGGGATCAAAACTTTGTGAGCATAACTCTTATCCTCTCAAAATGATTCTACACTTTGAGAGCCCTCCCATTGCACAAAAAACACCTCAAATGGAGTTCATATGCAGAATTTATGCCTCTCACAACTTAACCTATCTTGTTGACCACCATGCTACCAAGTGGAAAATGGATGGAACTTCATCTTCCATTACTCACACATGTGGAGCTAGTCACAAGTGAACTTTTAAGAATATTCTAGAGGATCCAAAAAATAACATTAATTGGAGGTCGATGCATGCAAAACCCTAACCCTAATTATAGACGGCTATTAGGGTAAGTTAAATATAAAGCCACTAGGAATAGAAGTGGTTTCATTCTTATTATATTGATTATTGTTCCATATGAGAGGATAACACTAAGAGTGGGATATTTAAGTATAACATAAGAAGAAGAAGATCATTTAGCAACCATATTGGCCATAATGTCCATGACATCTTCATAGTGAGTGCCCCCTTTATTTCTATTCACTTTTGATACTTAGAAGAAAAGAGAAAATCATAGGCTTCACCTTCTAGTTGGGTTTTTCCCAAGGTACATCTTGTGTTCATTATGTGGATGATGTGTTATTGCTTTTCTCTTTCATTTTAGTTTTTCATCTTATTTGACTAATTTCTATGTTAAAGCTAGTAATATTAAGTCTGAAATCTATAGATTGTATAGTGAAAGATTGTAGAATATCATAAGATCTATTGTGAAGAATTGTCTGAGTTGAATAACCACAAAAGTTTATATATTAGTCTTATTGGGTGCTGATGATTCGGACCTTTGGAACATTTCACTTTAGAGGCATTTAAAATTGCATTAGAATTATAACTTTAAATATATTGTGGAAGTTTCGTTATGAAGATGTTTTTGGTGGTAGTTTTCTCTCTTATTTATTTTAAATAGACATTAATTTATGAATTAAAGTCAAAATTTATCATAAAAATACTCTCCTACAAAATTGGACTATTTGTATGAGGTCTTTCATTTGTGGAAATAAATTGGCAATTCACATCCATACATTATGGTCCTTTATAGTCTCAAGATGCAGGTATTCACCTATGTGATAATATATTGGTTCTTACCCTCTAAAGAGTGGTTGTCACAGGAAAGATTCACATATGGTTTTCCCTAGATTTTGGCCAAACAAAGACCATCCAATGTTTATTTTGGAGTTGTAGAGATGCATGTCCTGATCGAAACTTCATTTGGGATACCTAAATATGCATATTCTTAACTAAGATATATTGGAACAATGTCTTGCTAAGTGATAATGATTCATTTGGACCATTTCACTTTAAAGGGGTTTGCCACTACATTGGAATTGTAACTCTGTAGCTGTGCAAATTTCATTGTTGTGAAACTTTGTTTTTAATGTAACGTTTTATGTGTTGTAAATGCTTTGTTACCATGAAGTTAATTTTAATGGGAGTGTTTTCTCTCTTATTTATTTCAAAGATACATTGGTTTACGGGTTAAGGTCACAATTTTGGGTTAAATCACTCTCCTACAAAAATGGTATATATATTTAGTTGTTATGAAGTTTTTAGTGACAACGTTTCTAATACCATGATTTATGAATTAAAGTTTCAATTTAGGGTAAAAACACTCGTCAACAAAAATCGGCTATTTATTTAGTTGTTATTGTTTCTAAGACATTGATATTTACGAATTATATTTTCAATTTAGGATAAAATCATTCTTCTATAAAAATGAAGTTGTTTTTAGTGATTGTGATTTCTAAGAAACTGATTTATAAATTAAAAATTCAATTTAGGGTAAAAACATTCTCCTACAAAATTGACTATTTGTTAGGGATGTATAGATTATCTTAAGACATGTGTAGAGGATGTATAGATTATCTTAAGACATGTGTAGAGGATGTATAGGCTATCTATAAAAAAAATTCCCATGAATGAATTATACAAACATTGAAGTCACAATTGAGATCAAAAGAACATAAAAATATCTATTTGTAGAAGATTCCATGAAAGGGTTATTAAAATCACTCTCCTAAAATGTACTATGTGTAGAATATGACACGAATGACCTATCTAAAGAGGGTCCATATAAAGACATTTAGGCATTAGTTTGACCTTAATGTCCCTATATATACATTAAATCATATTTTAATTTAATGTTGGTTAATGAATTGCTTAATCACAATAATCATCAAAACTTTTTATAATTCAACTTTTTCCATCCATACTAAAGCACAAAAGATGGACATATATGACATAATCAAACTCGAACTACCAAAATGTTGAATTGAATTATACCAATTTCTTTTGGGGGTTGCTACTAATTTTTATATTTGAGATTCCATTTCTTCTTACCCTTGCAAACACAAGAACTCGTCAGACCGAGTATTTCATATTCATATCGACACATCAAGATGTGTATATATACATGAACAAGCCTTTACGTGTAGGCTTCTAAGCAATACATATTTTTTTTTGAAAGGGTACCGTGTGAACATGTCATACAAAACTTATTTTAAAAAACAGCCGGCGCTGATAATTGTATGTAGAGTCGAGACAAATCCACCATGATCGTTTGTAGGTCCGGGCGAAAATTGGGATATGGCCAGGCCGCAAATGATGTCTTGTGTTTTCATTAATATTTGGAATGTATCGAGTGCGTGACAACCCCAAAGAGGAGCGCCCGCCATATGAGCTGGACATTGAACATGTCAATGCCGTCGTCCTGCTTTCTTGTAGAGGAGGGAATACAGAAAGGAGGCTGGGTGTTATTTAAAAGCGAATCGCATTGAATACAGGATTCACGCGAGGAAGTTGGTCAACACACTCATCTAAATTCCCCGGTTAGTGATCTTTTTGAGTAATCGTTAAGGATCTATGCGGTGAAGAGATGGTTTTTATTGACCAATTTGTTTGTCAAATTTCATCTCTAATTTGACTTAGTTAAATATTATAAGATATCCTACTAACTATCTATGTTTTGAAGTGATCTTTTTGAATCATCGTTAAGGATCTATGCTGTGGAGAGATGGTTTTTATTGAACAATTTGCTTGTCAAATTTCATCCCTAATTAAACTTAATTAAATATGATAAGATATAGTACTAATTATCTATGTTTTGAAGTGATCTTAAGGATCTATGCTGTGAAGACATGGTTTTTTTTATTGTATCAAATTGTCTGTGAAATTTCATCCTTAAACTTAGTCAAATATAATAATATATCATACTATCAAATTTCATCCCTAATTAAACTTAATTAAATATGATAAGATATAGTACTAATTATCTATGTTTTCAAGTCTAATTATCTATGTTTTGAAGTGATCTTAAGGATCTATGCTGTGAAGACATGGTTTTTTATTGTATCAAATTGTCTCTGAAATTTCATCCTTAAACTTAGTCAAATATAATAATATATCATACTAACTATCTATGTTTCCAAGAGATGATTTTTTAAAATTACTAACCAATTTGATCGTCAAATTTCATCCCTCATTAATCCTAATAAAAAATAATATGATAAGATACCGTAATCAAATTTCATCCCTAATTAAACGTAATAAAAAATATAAGATACCGTAATATCATCCTATGAGATGAAAAGATGGTCATGGAACTTTCCTTCCATAAATAAATAAACAAGAAGCCAACAGATACACAGTTCAAGACAAACTATGAACTTTGGAGGGTAGAGTGGCAATCAATATTAAGCATGCTATTTTTTTAAATCAAGCATGTTATTTTTTTAAACAAGTGTTAAACAAGACACACTTCAGAGGACAAAGACAAATTAGAGACATAGAGTGTTCAGCAAGACACAATTCAAAAGACAAATTAGGAAGGTTCAATTAGGTTGGAAGTCTTCAATCTATTTTAATTTAGTTGTATATTTATTGATGACAAATTAGAAATACAGAGTGTTAAGCAAGACACATTTCAAAAGACAAATTAGGAAGGTTCAATTAGGTTGGAAGTCTTCAATCTATTTTAATTTAGTTGTATATTTATTGATGACAAATTAGAGACACAGAGTGTTAAGCAAGACATATTTTAAAAGACAAATTAGGAAGGTTCAATTAGGTTGGAAGTCTTCAATCTATTTTAATTTAGTTGTATATTTATTGATTTTGGATATGATTTAATTGATATTAATTATATAAAAATAAAAAACAATTAAGTTTTGAAGTATTTATTTTGGATGTGATTTAATTGATAAGTTATGAAATAACTGAATTATAAAGTTAAATTAATATTAAGTATATATAATTTTTATTATAATCTTATGGCAGGTGCAATTTTTCATTTCACCATGCTTTCAACTAAATGCTTCAGTGCATTCGATTTTGGCTTGTCGTTATGGCGATAGTGCTGGTACACTGCCTGATCCTCATGCGCTCGTGTGCCTTCACTCTCCATCGTCCCTCTTATGGCGACACCCATTCCCCTTGCTGGTTTTTATTGCCCTCTCCCTCCAACAATTCTAGCACTCTGTCATTCTCCCTTGTGTCATCCTCCATGGAGTCCTCACCAGACCAATGCGTCCTTCTACCTTTGTCCTCGCCATGGGATTTCTAAGTTGAATGGTTTGATCTTCAGGGGAATTCGCTCGGCTACACTCTTGGACCCCTACCCGACTTGGCCTCGACCTCACAACTAGCACTGCAACGCCCTTCCAGTCCACCACCCTTTTCTCCCTCACCACCCTCGTCGCCAACTTTTTTGCCTTCACTGGAAGAATTCAACAAGCAAACGTAGGAACTCCAATTGGAGGAGTCTCAAAGCCAAGCTCTGCTCCAACCGGATTGTGCTTCGTGCCCGAGACTCTTGGATTCAATTTCAATTCTCCAAGACTTGGTCTTTGCAGTTTGCCAGGACGTCGATGAACTATGTGTTAGGCTGGAACATCTCGACCAATGCGTAGAGAAAATCAAATCTCTTCTCTTGACACTGCTTCGTTCCCTGCATTCTCTAGACTTAGGCACCAACGCCCCTGCATCTCCAGGGGTGGTTCTTGCTCCAGACTTCCAGAAGGAGAATGAACGGGGAGTGGCTACATGAGCAGAGGTGCCTGAGGACAACCGAGACACCATGCAAGGCACACGCGCAGCGGAATCCGAGGACATGCTAGCACACCAGACACCATGACAGTCGGTAGGTGTACATGTGTCAGCATGCCTGTTTTATTTTGACAATTGTCAGTTGTTTCTGGAAGGTTCTGTTTAGGTTGTTGGAGTTTAGTGCAATCTATTTTGTGGGTCTGTTAGTCAATAAATGTTTCCTGGTTCATCGTATAATATTCTATGGTCTACATTATGCATCCATGGATCGACCGAATGAGTTTCCCCACAGGGCGATTCAGACAAATATGTTTAATTTTCCTTGATCTTTACAGTCAAATTGTCATGCTGAATTGGTTTTCCTTCAGGGAAAGTCAACATTTCCAAAACTTGTTTCAAGACAAGACAATAGTGTAATTTTTGTTTATAACAAATAATATATAGTTTCTTACTTAAAACACAAATTTTAAGGATTTATATTTATTTTGTAATTTTTGTTTATAACAAATAATATATAGTTTCTTACTTGAAACACAAATTTTAAAGATTTATATTTATTTTATAAGCTAAAAAAATTTGATAAATTTTAGTTAGGTACAAAATGTTTATTTTTTATTAAAAAATAAAATTTGTAAAGATTTTGTCATAGTTAAAAAAAAATAAAAATGTTTTTTTAAATAAATTAATTTTATTTTATATAACTTGAGTTGATAGTTTGGTTAAACATTACTTAAAATTAATTAAATAGTGAAATTGGTTGCTAAAAGTTTCCCTAATAAAGTAAGTATTGAGTTGCAATGTGGTAATCAATATTAAGTAAATATTACAAAATATTAATTAAATGGTGAAATTAAGTTGCTAAAAATTTCCATAATAAAGCATTGAGTTGCAAAAGTGGTAATCAATATTACGTATAAGTATAGATTTTTTTAAACAAATTCATTTAGAGCGTTAATTCCTGAGTTCCTTCTAGCAATAAATTTACTGAAACTATGAACATTGTTAAAGAAAAATTATAAATAAATAAATATATAATTTAGCACTGATGTCTTGATCAATTTTGTACTCTAGTTTAAAATTTGTTACAAGATTCCTAAATTTTAACTTAGATGTGTAATGCTCAATTAGTTTTAATTTTAGATTAAAAGTGTTAGAGTATTTCCTTTTTGTTTATCTCAATGTAGTTTGTTTTATTAATATTAATAAGAGTCAATATATCTTAGGATTTTTCATTTTATTAAATTTCGATTTATAATTTATAATTTAAGTTTAAAAAAAAGTCAATATTAAACTTCAAATTTTAAATACTAGATATTGAAATTGTTATGGTCATAATGTATTAACTTTATAGATATATATATTATGTAGGAAGTTTTGAAATGTTCCATGTTTTTGAATGTTATATATATATATATATATAATTAAATGATAATTATTAATAATGAAAGAATATGTCTCAAAGGACATGACTATTGGTTAAGGGACCCCCTACATGAGTATATAATAGTTAGTTGACCAACAATTACCAAGAAATTTGGAGTAAAAGGTGCATTTCCATAAAAGTGGATTATATAAGTTACATAAGTCAAAGGACATAATTCAAAAAGTTACTAAGTTTACTAAAGGGGCATAATATTAATATCTTATTTTAAAATAAAATATATTATTATTAAGAGAAAGTATATTTTAATGGGATTGTTAAAAAAAAAATTGATTTTTCATAAAAGTTACCACAAAGTGTAAAAATGTGACTTATTATTGATTACTTGAAGTTAAAGAGTGATTGAAGTTTTTTAAATAAAAGAAAAAAAGTAAAAATAGTATTTATATGTTCATTTAAAAAAAAACAAAAAATTAAGATAAGTAATATATATAATAAATTACAAAAATATTATTAAAAAAACAAAGTATAGCAAAAAGTATAAGATAAAAGCCATTAAAAGAAATAATCAAAAGTATGGAAAGGAACGGTGGTCGGTCGGACTGGTTATGTGAGGATATACATGGAGATGAGGATCTGTCAGTCTGCCAACCCAGGAACCTGCACTCATAGAAATGTGACTAAGTATAGAACCAAAAAAGGATAATAGAGGGGAAGAAGAAAAGGGAAAAAGAGATAAGTATGTCATACAACAACATCTAATGTTCGTTTATTAATTCCAATATCTTTAAACATGTGTGGTGAGTTGTGACTAGTAAAATCATAATGAATGTGCATTTGGAAGGGTGCGAATGTGGAGGGGATTGAAGGGAGCGATAAATTGTTTGAAACTTTTGTGAACCCGGGTATAGTGAAACTTGCGAGTTCTAGGAGTCTGGGGTTGAATTGTAGATCATAGAAGCTTTGGGTGCAAGATGTATATCACGAAGCACGAGGCCGAAGAATTCGATAACGCTAACCCAAGACTCCGTGATCAGATAATTGGCTAAGTATTGAAAGGGACTTTGATTGATCGTGCTCATGATGTGACGATCTAGATGGAGATGAGGATCTGTCAGTCCTCCAACTCGGGAACCCGCGATCATAGAAATGCGACTAAGTCAGGTTCAAGTTTAAAGAGAAATTGTTTATATTTATTTCAATAGTATTCATATTAATTTATGTTAATAGATTATTTGTGGTCCAAATGTAAACCATGTTCCAATTTGAAGCGTGTTTTCAACTCGCAAATTTTGGAGCTCGATAAAGTCAGGTTCAAGCTTAAAGAGAATTTTTTTATATTTATTTCAATTATATTCATATTAATTTATCTTAATAGATTATTTGTGGTCCAGATGTAAACCATGTTCTAATTTGAAGGGTGTTTTCAACTCACAATTTTTTCTCAAACCCATAAACAATAGACAAAAAATATATGACTTAAAATTCTTATATGCAAGCATATTCTCAAATATGACAAGATTTAATATATGAACAATATTAAACAAGAACATGATGTCAACAACTGAGTTTCCATGTTGAAATAAAGTCATTAATTCATTGACTCCTATTTCCGAGGGAGGCCCACAGAAAGATAGAAGAAGGAGAGGGGGCCAACCAGTATACTCTTTTCTTAGAAATTATAGGGTGGGTGCCACAAAATTATGTCCTATCACAAATTATTCTTCCATGTAAAATGTAAGGAGAGAAGTTGTAGATATCATAATAGAGTAGGTTTTATTGATAAAATACTGGGCAGGGAAAGAAAAGGATTATCATGTATTTTTAACTATGGATCAAAGAATCCTCTTAAATTATTGTGTATAAGAGGTTGAATTCATATATCAATAGTTGTATAGGAGAACATGATGTCAACACTTCAGTTTCCATATTGAAATAACATTATTCATTGACTCTATTTCCAGGGCCCTGAAGAATGAAAGAAGGAGGGGCCAACCCATTTCTTTCTTAAGTATAGGGTGGGTGCCACAAAATTATGTCCTATCACAAATTATTCTTCCATGTAAATGTAAGGAGAGAAAGTTGTAGATATCGCAATAGAGTAGGTTTTATTTAAATGGAAATACTGGGCAGGGAAAGAAAAGGATTATCATGTATTTTTAACTATGGATCAAAGATCCTCTTAAATTATTGTATAAAGAGGTTGAATTCATCTATCAATAGTTGTATAGGAAAATGAGTTAATTTAAAAAAAAAACAAATTCAAAAAAACAATATTAAACATTGAAAAACACCATATAACAACCTCAAACATTTTGTATTCAGATAAAATGGGTTACAAAATACAATTGAGATTATTTCTCAAAATATCTCTCTTGGAATTTGTAAAAAAATATATAGTTCAGTACATATTCTCTGAAATTTAAATGGGTTTTCCATCATGACTGGGATTGGGGCTGCCGCAGACCATCAAGAAAATATGTACAAGAATCAAGCTTGTAGAAAGAAGAAAGTCAGCGATGGAAGACAACAAGACCTGACAAGAAGAAAGAGAAAATTGGCAGTCCTCTATTAAACCTTTGTATTCAAAGAGGTAGAGTAACTAGATGAAGACATTGACACATACAAAAGAATGTGAACAGTATGAACTTACTATGATTGTATCCCAAGCCTTGTCATTTGCTCGTTGATGTCCTTTTATGGCTTTCCTCGGCGGTTATGGGAACAATCTCAAGCGTCATTTTCCCTTCATTGGTAATCTTGTCGAAAACCTTTTTGAACCACTCATCGATGTAGCTCCTCATGGGCTCCACATTGATTTCATGCCAGATTTTTATATTGAAGAATTCACTTTCCAAGTCCCTTAGATCAATAGAGAGGTTGTGCAATGCTTCTTGAATATCTTGGTTTTTAATCTAATAATCAACTAGCCCATTTTTCACGTCATCTTCACCATATTCAAGATTGTCATAGAAATTTTCAAATGAGAGTCTTTTATAGATCTCGACTTGATCATCAAATTCTTACTTGGTTAAAAACAATGAGTTGAATATCAATTATGGGTCTTGGACTTCATTGGTGTCGCCAAATAGATCTATCTCAGTTAGCTTCTTAAATAATTTGTCTCTTCTAGATATGGCCTGGCTACATGCTTGAACAATACCATTCAGGTTTTTTACCTTTTCTTTCCAACATGCATTTAGTTGGTTTATTCAATCCGGGGAAGGGAGATCCTCCTCTCTTCTTTTCAATTCCTTCATACTAGTAACTTTAACACTAAATGGTACAACTACATCGAGGTAGAAACCTTGCTCATTCTTGATATCTTCTTGCAGATACTCATGAAAAGCATGCGCTCTTGTTCCAAAAGAGACCATACTCTTTGAGTTCTCCCAAGATTATGTTAATAGATCCATTATTCTCTTTATATTATTTTCCACATAGCCTCGGGCTGATGTGAGAAGGCTTGTTGATCCTTTTAACTTTTTTGCAGGTGCGGTGGGACCGATCATTGCCAAAGAAATAACCAATAGTGGAAGGGGCATTAGATCTCCCTCTAATTATTTGATTCACTCCTTTACCCGATGTTCTCCACTTCAAGGTCGCTAATAGATTTTTCTAGAGCATCTCCAGTTTCTCGGTGTATTTGGGATATCTGGGAAGGGTGCATATTCTATAAGTTCATCTCTGAACGAGATTTCCCTTTCTTATTCTTTACATCTCTCTTTTCAATAACCAATTTTTTTTATTCGTTGTCAAAAACAATGCTTTGAAATGCAAAAGACTCTTCTTTGTTGAAGGTATCAGTCCCAATTATTTTCATCTGAGGGTTATGGGGATCAATGCTCTCTAGTTTGTCGTCATCGGGGAACATTTTGTCAATGTCAATTTCTAGTTCCATATCTTCGGGGGACGGATCGTGGATGTCAATTTCTCCCCTCAATCCCTCCTATTCTTGCATTATTGTTTTTCGTTTTTTGCTAATGGGAAGTTTATGAGAAATTTCAATTTTTACGGAGGGAGGGTTCTTATATCCTCCTCTACCTGAAGAACTGTGTGTGGATTTCTTGCTTGGGTAGGCTGTTGGAGTGCTGCTTCGAGATGTTGTAGTCTTGGGTGTGGTAGTCAGGGATTGGACACTTTTCTCACCCCAAACATTTTCATTTATGCTTGTGTGACTCATTGGTGTTGAGTATTGTCTCTAGGTCGTCGGTGTCAGGAGCATGATTTCCTGAGGCATTATCTTCGTCTTCATTCATGATATTTTTAATGAAATAACTATTGAAACCGACAACCAATAGGTGTTCTACAAAAATACCATTAGGGTTGAACCCTTTTACTTTTTCATCATATTTCAAATTGAGGCTGTGGAAGTGGCTCGTGAAACCATCAATCTTGTTCATATTCCTTACTATGAAATCCATGGCTTTCCAAGGCAGAGGCATGAATTTCCTTTTTCTCTTTTCATGGAAAAAATGCAACCAATAGGTGCACTTCTTTATTATCTTAGCAATAAACATTGTATCATATATGTGACATGGAAGGAAGAAAGGATTTTCTTTGGATCCAAAAATCCTTATAACATTATAGTTCTCCATTTGTTCTAGTGTGCCCTTCCTATCTAAGAACTTTCTCGCATGGTCAGACAATTCTAAAAAATCCTTTCCAAATATCAACCCTTTAAAAACTGAAACAAAATCATTAAAGACTTCATAAAAATGTTGGGAGGCCTTATGTCTCTATATTGTCTAGTACCATAAGGTTACTGGGTCAAATTCACGGTTTACCTTCTTACACAGAGATAATCTAGAGAATAGATAGTAATGCGCTATCGCAAAAATTAAATAAGATGACATAAAGAATTTCTTATCTCTTGTGTATTGCAATAACTGGGAAGAGATTTCAATGGAAATCAACTTTCCCCAATCGAAGATGGATTGTTCCTTTACCGTAAACTATAAAATATATAGAATCATCCAAGAAATGTTGGTTGTACATTCTTGTCCCATTATCCTCATGAAAATCCATGCAATTTCCCAGAAATGGTTTTTAAATGCACTAACCGGTAATCTGGTCATGTCCCCGGGAACGGTCATTGGGTTCTATAAGAACTCTGGTAAGAGGTCCAATCCATTATCATGATTCTTTAATAACTCTATGCAATCCTCGCCCTTGAAATTAAGCATTGGGTCGGGAAGTCTTAACATCTTTCTAAATACTTGAGGTGATAGGGAGACTCGAGAATGGTCCCGCAACTGGATAATCCGTTGGTTCGGAATAGAATTCTCGGTGCACTAGGTGACCAACTCCTTACAGTCAAAAACTTCAAGGATAAAACCTGCTCGTGCAATTCCAAACATCCAGATAACTTCCTACCCCATAGAAGGGGACAAGTAGTAGTCATAACCTTCGGACCACTGAAAACTATGGTCCTCGCGCCCGAAAATATTCAATGTATCTCCACAGAAATTTTGTCGAGCTACAACCATAAGGTGATGAGAACTTTCCTTTACTCCTGATAGTATTTAAAATGAACGCTAGAGGATGATAATATAATATCCCATAAATCTTAGTTTAATGTGTTTTAATGGGAGATGTCCTCGACCTTTTCGCCTATTAATGCCAATATTTTTGAATATGTGCAGTGATTTGTCACTAATAAAGTCATAATTAATGTGCATTGGGAAGGGCGTGAAGGTGGCAGGGATCAACGGGAGCAAAAACTGTTTTGAAACTTTTTTGAACCTCATAGCCAGGGAATCCGCGAATCTGTGACAACATGAGGTGAAGAATTGACTAAGTATGGAAAGGCAGGGTACAATTCCTTAAAAAAACTAAAGTAAACAACAATTTTCTCGAGTTCAAGATCCACACAAAAGACAAAATTCAGATCCCATAATATTGACCTCTGCCAATTCGATAATAGGGAGGTTGAGTTGGTAGATCGAAATATCGCTCAGTTCAGGCAACTGGGGTGCTTGTGAGAAAATTTAATGCTTTGATGAAGATTTTTTTGTATTGTAACATGTGACAGTAATTGTGTCCTGATAGTATTTAAAATGAACATTGGAGGATTATAATATAATCTCTCATAAATCTTGGTTTAATGCATTTTAATAGGAGATGTCCTCAAGATTTTAAATCATTAATGTCAATATTTTCTAACCTGTGTGGTGAGTTGTCACTAATAAAAGAGTAATTAATTTTCATTGGGAAGGGTGAAAAGGTGTCGGGGATGGACGGGAGTCTGCAAACCTGCAAATCTGTGACAACAAGAGGTGAATAATTGACTAACTATGGAAAGGCGGGGTGGTCATACAGACCAAGACAAAATCATCATAGGTAGAGTGAAGTTTGCGAGTTCGAGGAGTTCGGGGTCGAATTGTAGATCATGGAAGTTTTGGGTGTAAGATATATATCATGGAACAGGGGGCATGAGAGATTGATTGTCCCAATCCGTGAACTTGTTGCCATAAACATTAACTATGGGAAAAACATTATCAGCTATGGAATATACCTGGAGCTTGACAAACTCAAGTTCAAGTTTAAAGATAATTTGTTTATATTTACTTCAATACTATTCATATTATTTTATTTTAATAGTATTTTTTGGCACAAATGTAAACCATGTTCCAATTTGAAGGGTGATTTTGTCTCGCAAATGTTTCTCAAACGCATAGGCAATAGATAAAATATATGAGTTAACATTTTCATATGCAAACATATTCTCAAATATGACAAACTGTAATATATGCACAATATTAAAGAGGGGCATCACGTCAACACCTTTGTAGATGAAAGTGGGCTAGCACAATATTGTATTCTTACTACGATGATGCCTTAAAAAAACTAAAATAACCAACATTTTTTTTCCAATTCAAGATCGACAGAAAAAAAAAATCATCATATCCCAGAATATTTTCCCATTAATTCATTTTAATGGGAGATTTCCTTGAGATTTCTGCTTATTAATGCCAATCTTTTTGAACCTGTGTGGTGAGATGTCACTAGTAAAAGCATAATTGATGTCCATTGGGAATGCTCGAAGGTGGCAGGGATGGAAGGAAGCAAAAAATGCTTTGAAACGTTTGTAAACCCAAGAGTCCGTGAACCTATGAAACTTTGAATAATCGACTAAGTATGGAAAGGCGGGGTGGTCAAACAAAGTCATCGTAGGTAGAGTGAGGCTTGTGAGTTAAGGGAGTCTGGGGTTGACTTGTAGATTACCTAAGTTTTGGGTGCAAGATGTATACCTAGAACACGGGGCATGAGAGTTCGATAGTGCCTACTCCGGAACCTGTGGCCATAAAATTGGCTAAGTATGGAAATGAGCGATGGTCTGTTGGATTTGTGATGTGAAGATATAGACAGAGATGAATATTTCTTAGTCTTCCACCCCAGGAACCCACGAGCATAGAAATGTGACTAATTATAGAACTAGAAACGGATAATAGAGAGGAAGAAGACAAGGTAAAAACGGGTAAGTATAGAAAAGGAAAAAGAAAGGGAGAAAATGTATTTATCCCTCACACAACAATACTTAGTCTTATAATTAACAAGCGATATAAACACATCAACTATGGGAAAAACATTCTCAGCTATGAAATATAGTTGGAGCTCAAGAGACCCTGATTCAAGTTTAAAGAGATGTTCTTTATATTTATTTCAACATTATTCATATTATTTTATTTCAATATTATTTTTGGTGGTCCAAATGTAAACCATGTTCCAAATTGAAGGGTGTTTTCGGCTGTAATTTTTTTCTCAAACCCATAAGAAATAGACAAAATATATGACATGACATTCTTTTATGCAAGCACATTCTAAAATATGACAAGCTTCAATACATGTACAAATTGGATAAAGTATGCATATTAGAGTTTTGTAACCATACCTCGTAGTCTCTAGACCTTGTACTATGATGGAGGTTTCACTTCTACTTGTAAATAGTTCTTGTGAACCAAAAAATGTGTTGTAAATGACATAAACATATTTACCATGGCATAGTAGAATAAATAATTGAGGATATTTGTTTCCTAAACATAGCAAGATCATAATCTATGAATCCTTACCTTCGACCTTGTCGTTGTGCTGATGTTTGCGATGATTCACTTCTCATGCCCATGTCACTTGTGAAACAATGGTTATGAACATGTGTATATTGTTCATAATTGATATGGATATGCATTAGGAATATGCATTGCATTTGCTTTGGCACCACTTTTGGCATACCTTTTGGAAGATTGTACTCCATCTTTCTCAGTTGTGGTGCATAAGGATTCATCCTCGTGTTCAATTAGTCTGTTCTTTTTTCAATATAGCAATGCAGAGAATACAATGGACATGAAGGAAAGTTGCTACGTAGGAACACATGAAAAAAAGATGGAATACAATTTTATTTATTTCAAGGTAGCAACATCGAAAATGCAATTGACATGAAGATAAGTTAATATATAGGAAGATATGCAGTATCTAAGGAAAAAAAACAAAAGAGTTTCAAACCAGTTAAATAAATATAGACAGAGTAAATGAAAAAGAATTGGATATGGAATACGGTTAGAAGTATGAACCTTTGTATGTCTTCTTCTACATTTCTGGTTAAGAGTTATTTTCCTTGTCCAGTTTTCCTGTTTGTTTCAATGAAGGAAAGTACAAAACACAATGAACATGAACATAAGTTGGTATGTAAGRAAAAACCAAGGAATATGTACATATAGTAAATATACTAGAATCATATGAATAGAGTAACAGATAGTGTTAGAAGCATGTACCATTTTTTTTTCTTGAACAATGTCTGTGTATATATATATATATAAAAACATTGTGTCCAAAATCAATTACAAACTAGGAAAAACTAAGAAGTTGGATAACTTGGTTTTGTGCAACAAGCTAGATAGATATGCTTTGAGACATAGAAATATGATTTTGCAATGTGMTTGATGTATATTTCATAATTCAAGTACAATACTAGTTGTATCGTGATCAAACCAGTATGTGTCTAAGCTAAAGAGGTTGTATTTTGAAATGGGCATATTCGAGCATACATGGTCAATAAGTGTGTTTTGTACATGGTTTATCTTATCCAAAAGAAAGCGGATATTGTATCTACACATGTAGGTTTCCAATTCTTTTGTTTTGGCATTATTTTGTAGCATGTCAATATTGAAGTCTCCTACAATGATAATGGTTTCCTTCAGATATAAATGCTCTAGAGCATTTGAAAGAACATTTAGTATGTTGGGTAATGTTGCATGCGGAGCAGCATAGAGATTCAGTATTGCAATTTATGATTCATGGAAAATTACTTTTGCAAGCACCATCTCAACATTGTTTCTTCAAAACGCATATGCTCCAAAATTGTTACATGTTTTTTCACTAATATCATCACCCCATGTGTAATGTAACTTGATATGCAATTGTGATTTGGAAATTGTTTGTTTTGAATGCATAATGTCATGTATGTTTCCTGCAAGTAAAGAATATCGGATTGCATTGTGTCATAGTCATTGAGTATATAATCCATATGTGCATGTAGGTTGCACGTGTTAAGTGAGAGAATTGATATAGATGAGTTTGTTTGTATGGATTGGTAATCATATTGTAGATGTCATTTTGTACTAGTCCTAAGGAGTTGCATCTCAATATCAACTTTATGTTTGACTTTGAAGTTATCTTTTGTAAGAGCTCTTAGTAAATACAAGGAGACTATACTTCTGACACGTGACAATGTTGTGTATACAATTCCATGTATTCAAATTCCAACAGGGCTAAATGCAACACTATCAAGTCTTATCCCTTGTGATATGTGGATTGTACGTGAACATGCAAGTTTAATTGGAAACTATGTTCAAATCTTTAGCTGACCTGTCTTTGTCAATGTCGATACTAGTTTTGATATTCATAAGATAGGTGTCCAATTGCACGCAGTGTTTTAATTATATAGATAATATAACTTGTTTTCTTGTCGATGGCCAATATGTGGCTCATGGAACTTAATCTAGAGGACATCGAATTTTTATGTTTTGGTATAAGCTTTGAGTATTCCATCTGCACCATTCACCAATCCATCCTATGAATCATAGTTGCAGGCATATATTTCAACTAGCATGTCTAATTTCAAGACAAGTTGGAAAGTCAAAGTGGTTGTATGTTGATGACATGGTACATTATCATGGTTGTCTTCTTCGAGGTCAATTGAATTGATGATGATACCATCGCCAAGAGTGAGCGATAACATGTACTTGTTATGCATTGCAACATCCCTATTCATGTAGAACAGGTAAGGGAAGGTTGGATTTGTTGGTGTAGGTCGCATACACCTTGAATTGATATATATTAAGTCTTCATATGTTTAGTTGTTTGTCTGCATTCTATTTAGAATTGCAATAAATGTTTCATCTGTCTGGTGCATTGTAGTATGTAATTCAAATCATTTTATATTGTCTTTCCATAAGTCATGCATCATTGTTTTCATATTTACCATAGGTTTTTCAAATATCAATGAATGTTGGATGGGTTGCACCTGGTAAAGATCCCCATAGAATATCATGTCAATGTTCCCAAAGTATTTGGTGTGCACATGTTTTATGTTTCTCATTCGGTTGTCAATGGAATACAAGAAGTGACTTCCAATGAAAGATGCATCATCTATGAAGACAAGTTGTAGTTCTTCATAAATCTTAGAGAAGGTATCTAACATTTCCTTGCTTAGTGGAAGAAACTGTGACTTGTTAAAAGGCATAAAAAAATGTAGAGTGGATTGTTGTTCCACCTGCATTATATGCAACTTTTCCTATGTATGCAACTATTATCCCCTTTGGTTTCATAGGGCTAGACAAATTGTTTGAATCATATATTTGTATAAGCATTTGGAATAGTGCTTTTGTTGTGAATGTCTTACTTGTTCTTTCCTCGCTTGTAAGGAATAAGTGCACAAGAGTGTGCATGTTTAAGCATTTTTTAATTGCAATGTCATTTAGAATTGCTTGTTGTTCTCGATTCAACAATCATCTGACTCTGTAGTATTCATTATTTTCAATAAATAAAGGATGTTTTGTGACTTGAAAGCCAATATTGATACATTTTTCAAAGTCGGTTGCTCGAGGATGATGGAAATTTTCTTGCAAGTCATAGGACTCATAGAGAGTTCTAGTTGTTTTACGATTTGTCAATGTCTCATCAACATTGTTAGAGTTTTCTAGTTCATGAGCTGAACTTTCTAAATCACCCCATGTTGGATTAACATTGTTTGTAAATATAGATTCATTGGTTTGTACTGTAGTCCCATAATCAATATATGCAACTTCCCATGTAGGGAAGTTATGTTTTAATGTTTTTTCATTTTGATCAAATGGAACGTACAACAATATTTTTTCTCTACAATAGTTTTCATAGTTAGTATGTTTGTTGTATTTGACAAAGCGTATTACAGATGGTTTTTTTCTTTTTGATATGGGTGCACCATTGTTTTTGTAATGCGATACAAACTTTGCTAAACAAATATGCTTAATAGGAGATGGATGCTGGAGGTAATAATAAATAACAGAACAACATAGCACGTCCTCTGAATTATCAGGCTCTTGTTCTAGAAAAGATGGTGGTTTAAGCACAAATGTGCATTTCTCTGGTGGAGATGTGTTTATGAAGACACATTTGCTTGAACTGCAATTGAGAAGTAGGGAAAGTGCAATGTGGACTGCTTGATGAGAAGACATTTGTTGAATATTAAGTAATGTATTTCCAAGTGTATGTATCATTTACATAGCATCATTATGACTTCTTCCATGTTCTTTGTGTATTCTTATGAATGCACTTGTCATAGATTTGTCTACCTTTGTCATGTACGAGGACAATATGATGTTGCAGCATATGCATTGAGGACATACCGTGCATTTGTATTTTTATTCCACATAAATGGCATGTCCTTGGAGAAATTGTTGTTCCAAATATGTGAAAGTTTTCATTTAAGGAAAATTGTTGGTTGTTTAAGTGTAGATTGTATGGCTTGGATGTACTCATATTTTGTTAGATTTAGCTCCGCCAAGAAGTCTTGGAAACTCATTAATTTATCAAAGTCCCTTTGTTCTAGAAAGGCGAACAAAGATTTATATTTCTCAATGAGAACATTGTCCTATAAACTAATTGGCTCTATGATTCTTGTTGTTCTCATTGGCGGCAAAGGGAAGTTGCATCTGCAATGTGATTTTTTTCATTTTTTACAGCTTCTTGTATGATAATGTCTATGAACTTTGGCAAGTTCTAGATCCAAATAATGTATGTTGCATGTTATTTATTTGTCCAGAAACTACTCAATCTGTGAGTTGTTGTCATTTCCATAGATCGGTGCACACTCTATCCACAATAGTGCATGGTTATGCTCACTCCCTCTATTATGGAATTCAATCACAAAATAGAAGTCCTATATTTTTTCGAAAAATGTTTCATCATGACATATCAATTGCCTCAAAGCATTTATTCTATGCCTATAGTAGCGAGTACATGTCACTTGGTATTTTCTTATGAGGCAGTCAATGTCATCATTTTCCAATGTATCAATTTATTTTTTCCTTTTCCTGATCCTATACAATACAGCCACCATAGCCACCAATAGATCTCAGCGATGCTCTGCACTTGTAAATGTGATGAAAAATGTTGGAGGTCCCAATTGTCGAATCATTGCAAAAATAGTTTTTTTGTTTTGTTGCAAATAGTTAGGAGAGATGCGAATCTTTTTGAAATCTATGTATCCAATATCATATTTTAGAATTTTTTCTAGGTTTGCTTTGTACTTGACATCTTTGGCCAATAAATTTCTTCCTTGTAGTTGGCCTGTTCTTATTCGCACCCACATGCAAGAGAGCACTTGCTCAATTATTATGTGCATTGGTTTGTGACAGGAAAAGTCATCGCTTGAATGTAGAAGTTCCCATCAAATTATTTTGTGGTAGTTGAATCATTTTATGGTGTTACTGGGAGGTGGATCTCCATAGAACGGTGTTGGGAAGTTAATTTCCTCATCAAATTTATCCTTGAATATTCCAAGTGGACGTTGCCCTTTAGTAGGTGCAATTTCGACAATCTTGTCTTGCAAATCACGAATGCGCTGTGAGTCAGTAAATCCATATATCAATGTTTTAGCAAATCTTTCATTCTCCGATTCATCACTTGTATAAAATTCACTAGTATTTTCGAAAGTCTGTGCAGAGTTGTCATCTCCTTCTTCAAGAACATTCATCCAGTTATCATTTATACAGATTTTTTGTGCTTTGTACAAAGCCCTGGAACATAATTCTTTTAATTCTTTCATGACAACATGCACACACACTTTACCTGTTTTGTATGCATTATTGTATTGTAAACATATTTTGATAGCTACAACAATTGTCATTGTATCGCTAATGAATTGTGGCAAGGATTTTTGCACAACATCTAGTTGGACAAGAACATTAATAATTGATCATTTTAAGCCCGTTTGGGGTCGTTTAGAGCCCCAGGGTATGATTTTTGCAAATGAAATTCACAGAGACACAAGTCTCTCTTCAAGTTATGTAAGTTTACTTACATCTGGTAGTGGTGTATTACATCTTATTTGGTCAGGCATTGCAAAGTGTGACAATTTTCCATTTTCAAGTGGTTGTTTGCATGGAAGACAAATATTTCCACTGGAAAATACTCTATCATTTAGTGTCAAGTCGAGGTATTATGTTTGCAAGTCATAGGTGAAAAACTTAGTGTTTTTTTCAAAATTCAATTGATCGCAAATCACACATGCAATGGAAGGAGTGTCTATAATTTGTTTCATATAGATATGTTTTGCATCTCTCTTCCCTAGACAAGCATGTGTAGTAAGCGTTTGTTGGTTTTCATTGCTAGAAGTGCATGGTGTTTGATCTAGGCCATGATATGTGATTTTTTCCTCTCGTTCATTACCATCACCATTGTGGGATATGTAGTTGCACTTGCTTCTCTCACGCATCTGTTTTTTAAACATGTGGTAGGTTAACTTATGGTTTCCACTGGAAATTGGTTTCACTTGTTGACAAGCCATGTTGAAGGTGGAATCGACATTTGTTATGAGAATTTCATCCTCACCATCTCGATGGTGCAAACAATGATGTTCTTTTTCATTGGACATGTGATGTGTGTGTTCAGTAGAAAGTGCGAAAATGTGATTGTGTTGTGCACGGACAATTTTTTTTGGTTGTGATATGTTATTTTATGTTTCTTGGTTGAGCTCCTTTTCACCTCATGATGACCGGCTGTACAACCCAGAGGTATAGAAGGAAGTGTATCGATGTATTTTTTTCTCTCACATATGAATTTTTTCATGTTGTGATAAGTTAGTCTACGTTTTTTGTTTAAGCTCTGTATGACCTCATGACAACTAGAATGAGTTTCATTCTGATTAAATAAAATGTGACACTTATGCAGATTCGATGCAGTTTGGGTGGCATGGAAATTGGATCTTGAAATAGTAGTCTTTCTTATCAAAGGTTGATAATGGATGTGTGGCGTATTTGTTTTCGACAACATGATGTTAATTGTTCGATCATAGTTTTAATCAATACAGTAGGAATGGACAATACCATATGACAGGGTCGACCAGAAATAGATATTTACTTTGAATATGATAGATAGCCATTTCAAACAAAATCTGCTACCCTCTACATTTCCTTTCTCATATGGCATTGCCATGTTTACAAGGTATTGTTGCCAACTTCCAATTATCGACATACTTTATAGGAGATATGGTAAAAGGTATTGATGAAAGAATTTAAACACTTGTTGACTACCACCTATAATTGAAATGAAAAAGGATTGCATAGTGTAAAGGTGCAACGAGTGCAACGAGTGCACATCAAACTTTGTTCCTATCAAATAGAAAATTTCATTGAACAAACTATCTCCACAACTAGATGTAATAGTTGTTGCTATGTGCAATCCATGGGAGTGTATATGATGCATAATTCATTTCCAATGTGATTGAAGGTCTTTGAAAATGAGGAAGAAGTAAATATGAGGTCCTCTAAGATTGCATATGGATAATTTTCTATAGAGTAGTGGTTCATAATGACCACTAATAGGATTATCATCATGGAACAAGATGCAATATGGATCCCTAGATGTAGTTTTGTCGAATAGTAGATATCTTGTTTTTCTTGTTAATGCCCATATTCCAATTGATATATTTAACCAATTGGACGACCACTGTATCAAAATGTATCTCCCCAAAGTCCCCTCTCATGTGCAGGCAAAGTTGCAAATACAAACAACCACATATTTGAAAAATACGTAGTGACATCATGTATTCCATGCAACTGGCAAAGAAAATCAGATGCCAATTCGCATTGATACAAATCTAATGCCTCAATGTCACAATTTTCTAAACAAGCCAAGAAATGATCTATCAATCCATTGTGTAGGTCGGTCTAGGAATAACGAAAATGCAATAGAACTTGAAATGCATCAAAGAGGCAATCTCCCACAGTATACGAGAATGCATCTAATCTAAAATCCCCATTTCTATACAATACCTGGTCAATGTTATCATGTGCAATGGAGTCTGTATCTATTTCATAGCACTCAACATCTATTACTTTATTCATCATATAAGTTGTGATTTTCAA